>JAVXUO010002545.1:0-23016 GCA_033065855.1 Escallonia rubra | reverse complement strand
GCGCTCGATCCGGACACCGGTTCGGGATTTTTTGACGAAAAATCCCTAAAATGCTTTTTAGATCAAGGATGCACTCAGCAACCTTCGAATAGCGTCTTAAAGCACTTTTTAGATTTTTTCCGATGCCAGGGGGCATTTCGGTAATTCGCCGCCCGAGAGGGGCATTCTCGTAATTTCTCGCTTTCAACTCTTTTGAGCGCCTTTTCAGTCCGTAAATGTAAGCAAACCACGAAGGCTGATTTGAAGCCGATTCGCGGGGCGTTGGGGTCGCCAAAGGTGAAAACTTAATTAGACAGTTTTTCACGAATTATAAAAAATAGCTAGGGATTTTTTGGCCAAAGTGAAAAAAAGAGACCCTAGTTATTTTTAAGATACGTATCAGGTAAAAATTTCAGATTTTTCCAAGACTGGAAAGGGGTTAACTGATACGCACAACCCTGAAACTTCGCAGTCCGATTTAAAATATCAAGCTAGCGCGGTTTCGCGCGAATGTTTTTTTGAGAACCCTAGGATGTTGGAAAGTTCCATTCCCCAGGAATTCGGGCCATTCCGAAGCCGGTAGCAATTTTTTGCCGAACGGGCTTTTAAGCGCTCGATCCGGACCTTCGGTTCGGGATTTTTTTGACGAAAATCCTAAAATACTTTTTAGATCAAGGATGAACTCAGCAACCTTAGCATAGCATCCTAAAGCACTTTTGAGTCCGATGCCAGGGGCATTTTCGTAATTCGCCGCCCGAGAGGGGACTTCTCGTAATTTTACGCATTAAACTTTTTCGAACGTCTTTTCAGTCCGTAAATGTAAGCACACCCTAGCGAAGGCTGATTTGAAGCCGTTTCGCGGGGCGTTGGGGTCCTAATGAACCCCGGGCCATTTCGGTAATTTGCCGCTCATCGGGTTCTATTTTCCTAATTTTACATTACACGAATTTCCCGAACCACTTTTAGTTCAGGAAAGGGTGTGAGACACCCGAAAAGTTATACTTTAAAGTTGTGAATTAGATAAAGCTTGTTGGGGCGATGACTGAAAAAACTATGAAGCTTTTCTGATGGCAGGGGGCATTTTGGTAATTCGCATTCCCGAGAGGGGTATTTTCGTTACTTTGCCCCTTTCAGTTTTTCAAATGACTGCTTCGTCCAGAAATGTAAGCAAAGCACCTGAAAGGTGCTTTCGAAGCTGATTTGGGGCGTTATGGTGATAATGAACCCCCGGGGGCATTTCGGTAATTTGCCGCTCATCGGGGGCTATTTTGGTAATTTTACATTATACAAATTTTCCAACAATTACACTGCAAATAGAGTCCATTCTTCTTTTATTTAATTCTATGACTTGTTGAGAATGATATAATTTTTATTTTTTAGATTTCAGTATAAATATGGATGCAACTGGAGGAAATATTTTTTGTGAAGGTTCTGATCCACCTTACTTGGATCAAGTTTTTCAAACACTTGACGAAGTCGAAGCATACTACAGAGCATATTCGAAAACGATGGGTTTCGGTATTCGAACTAAGACGAGTAGAAAACGGGTGAATACCGATCAAATTGGTGCAAGGTTATTTGAGTGTCATAGAGGAGCACCGCATGTACCCCCGGTCGCTCGACTCAGTGACGAAGGGACAACAAGACAAAGAAAACGCGACACATTTCCGGGTACCGGCTGCAAGGCCCATGTGTATGCAGTACACCGGAAAAAAGAAAACCATTGGGTTGTGACGGGATTGGACTTGAGCCATAATCATCAGTTGTGCACCCCTAGTATGATTGGTCAAATTCATCAACACCGAGAAATACGCGCGGCACAGAGACAACTGATTTCAACAATGGCCGACGCTAAAATTCCACCTTCTAAGATGATGGGGGTTTTCTCAGGCCAGGCTGGGGGGATTGACAAGTTGAGTTTCAACGACGTAGACCTTCGAAATGAACTTCGTGCTCAGAAGAGAGAGTCTTTCGGTAGGAATGATGCTCAAGCTACCATTGATCTCTTCAGGTGCCTTCAGAGTGAGAATTCTGGATTTTTCTACAGTATCCAACTCGATGATGAGAACCGCATTAGTACTATATTTTGGGCGGACCCCCGTTCTATAGCTGCTTACCTAAATTTTGGGGATGTTGTGACGTTTGACACCACATACCGCACCAATAAGTACTCTATGCCTTTTGCTCCGTTCACGGGGGTGAACCACCACTATCAGTCAATCTCGTTTGGCTTTGCCCTGCTTAGGGATGAGACGGAGGAGTCATTTACGTGGTTATTTGAAACGTGGCTTCAAGCAATGTATCGTATTCCTCCACAGACCATCATCACCGACCAAGATCTGGCAATGAACAATGCAATCGCTAAGGTCCTTCCAGATACTCACCATGGCCTGTGCACGTGGCACATAAGCAACAAATATCCCGAACGGCTTCACCATGTATATGCAAACCATCCGGAATTCAAGACTGACTTTAATACATGTGTGAAGAAATCGTTGACGGTAGACGTGTTCGAGGAGAGGTGGGCCACGTTAATGGATGACTACTCTTTGCACAATCATGACTGGTTACAATCGTTGTATGCGATCAAGACACAGTGGGTCGGTGCCTACACCAAGAAGTTTTTTGCAGCCGGAATGACTACGACCTCGAGAAGCGAAGCTATGAATTCATTCTTTGATGGGTACGTAAGCCAGTCTTCAAGTATAGTGGAGTTCGTACTGGAGATGCAGAAAGCCGTTGATAGGCAATTGTACCGTGAGAGAGAAGCCGACGCGGCTACGGCTTACAAGGAAAGAGCCATACTACTCTTTTCACCTTTGGAGGCTCATGCGGCTCAAGTCTATACCAAGGAAATGTTTAGACAGTTTCAAGTTGAACTACTAAAGTCGAATCAATATGGCATGACAAAGTTGCACGAGTATTCCACCAGAGATCTCAAGGTTTATGCTTTGACAAACGTGACGAATTTTCCCAATCCGTGCTCTTCGTCGACTCCGAGGAACAGAAGACATTTTACCGTGGCTAAATGTATGGACACCGGGTTGGTAAATTGCAACTGTCAATTGTTTGAGCATAAAGGTATACTTTGTCGACACGCGTTGAGGCTTTTGATCTCGAAGAATGCTAGTGAAATCCCTCAACAGTATATCTTGGAACGGTGGACGAAGGAAGCCAATAGAGTCCACGGTCACATTCCTTACGTGCCCAATGTTTCAGTTGATTTTGAGCAATCTGAGCCGCTGCGATATAATCACCTTTGTAACATCATGCACAGTTTATCATTGGATGCAGCGTCAACGTTTGATGGGTACAAGTATCAAGTTGAAGCAGCCGCACGGGATACGGCTAAGCATGCACAGTTTAGGATGGCTGATCCACAAAGACGGGACACTCCGACTACTCGGACGACTCGAGCCGGTAGATTCAATCGAGCCAAACAGCCAGTCATTGACGGCACTAGCACGCAAGGTGATGAGGACGACATTTTTTATCCAATTATTTCTCAAACAAAAGGGCGAAAACGAGAAATACGCATGAAGAATCCCATTGAAAAAGAAACGGGTCAAAAAAAATTGCGAAAGTGTGCGTTGTGTAATAAGATGACTGATCATGACAAGAGAAACCATTATAAAGCGTTAGGTCTTGCACCTGGCAGTATGGTCGAGGAGGACGATGATGATGAAGAGTGTTAGGGTTAATGTTTCAGTTGTATAACGAATAACGTTTATAATGTTTAAATTTGTGATTTAGTTTGTTGAATCTTTAATTTGTGATTTGGTTTGTTCTTCCGAAAAATCTTGTACTTTTTTTGTCACTTTTTTTCGCTCATTGCACCTCAGGCACGCTAGTTAGCCCATTCGTAACAATTTCGGCGAAAAACGAGACACATTATTTTTTGGGTTTTCCTAGGAAGGGCCTATTCGGACACACTTTAGGGCCCAATTCATAGCTTCCGAAAAATTGAGTAATTTGTTTTGTCATTTCTTTTTTGCTCATTGCACCTCAGGCACGCTAGTTAGCCCATTCGTAACAATTTCGGCGAAAAACGAGACACATTATTTTTTGGGTTTTCCTAGGAAGGGCCTATTCGGGCACACTTTAGGGCCCAATTCATAGCTTTCGAAAAATTGAGTAATTTTTTTTGTCATTTCTTTTTTGCTCATTGCCCCTTAGGCACGCTAATAGGCCATATATATGAATTTAGGCGAAAATCGAGACAAATAATTTTTCAGAAAATCCTATAATGTATTAATATGGGTGCACACTGTATCGCCAAATTCGTAGCAACAATAAAAAAATTATGAACATTTTTTTCAGGGGTTCTTTGCTCATTGCACCATAGTCACGCTAATTAGGATAATGGTAATGAAGCCATCTAGCTTCATTTTTTTTCAGCTCCCAGGCTATCCTATACCTAAACGTCAAGGCAGCCTTCCTTGTCCACGACGTATATCTGAGCACCTCCGAGCGAGCGATGTAGTCCATGTACTTGAGGACGTAAATCCCGCAATCATGACTGTTATATTGCTTTGGTCGGTCCTGTATCGTCTCGACCGTCCAAGGATCTACCGTCGAATTCCTGGTGATGGATTCCCCCGAATAATCTCGGCACGCTAGCGAGAAGATAGTAGTCTGCATCCAACAATAAAAAAAGGTCATCAATATATGTTACGATAAGAATATACTATGAGCCAAGGTCAACCGATAAAAACTAACCACTGCAGTGATGTACTCGCTGTATGTCTGTGCCAGCGACCGAAAGGGAGAGTCCTCCCGTAGGCTATCGTATATGTGGACCGCTCTGTTCGCTGGATATAGAACTAATAGGAACCAGTGGTGTTCCTGATGGCAAGGCATCATGACAAGGTTCGCATGAGCAGCGTGACATTGATTCTCTGCGGTCAACAGGGCTAACAAGTTTCCAGCTGGTTTCCACTTACCCATGCCTGCCCCTCGCCTCCTCGATTCTGTGAACTCCCTCATGCTGGTCACCATTAATGGGACAAGATAAGTGGGATACATGTTAAGCTTCAAATCTTCGCGATGGTTATAACGTAGCTCTCTAATCCGGAGCAGATCTATATAAGCGTTCATGACAAAATTTGAAATATCTGTCTCCGGTGCCAACATTCTCACATCCGTGTGACCTAGCAATGTTCCAAGAGGAAAGTCTGTTGAATCGTTGACAGGCTCAGGCCCGAAGTAGTGCCGGTCGATCCAACCCCGCTTCCATCGCCCCAATGGCTTTGTCGCTTGTCCTTTATCTGATCTGTTGCTTGGGCGCGAGGCCTGGATTCCTACTTGGGTCACCTGACTCTGGCGCTGAGAGTCGTACGTGTCAGGAGGCGGACAACTAGACGGCTCCCAGAATTCACTCTGGGGCACAAAGTCGTACGTGTCAGGAGGCAAGCGACTACACGGCTCCCACACCTGACTCTGGGGCTGAAACCCGTACGCGTCAGGAGGCAAGCCACTAGACGGCTCCCACACCTGACGTTCGGGCTGTGGGATGTACGCGTCAGGAGGCAAGCCACTAGACGGCTCCCACACCTGACTCTGGGGCTGGGGCTGAGAGCCGAACGGGTCAGGAGGCAAGCGAGTAGACGGTTCCCCTTGGTAACCCCGGTACGCAACACCAAAGTTGTGAAGATCAGTCTTGTACGACTCAACGGAGCTCTTGAAACTGTCAGGCGCATGCGCGACATACCAGTCAAACCGCTCGAGCTGCTTGAACATCTCAGTGCCCTTGTCAACCTACAAACATGCATAGAAAAATCACCGTCATCATTTCAGGCATGGTCGAGAAGGTGCGCAAATCAATATTGAAACGACACTCAAGCTGACTTACAATGCTCAATGCCCAGAACTGGTCATAGACCTCACGTGGCGCGTACGATGACGTCCTCACTTCGGAAGGGCGATTCACCCTCGTGCGCGTCACCCTGAGAAACCACTGTAAGTATTCCTCAGTACTGGTGCCGTCGTCCTTGAGCGATACAAGGCTATCATACGTTTCCTGCCAGGTATTCCACTGATCCACCTCGTCACCCAACAAAATCAAGGCATTAGCAACCTCGAAGTTCGGCCCTCGACCACCCCTGTATGGCCGCATGTCTACAACGAGTTTTGGAATCCCTTGTGGACAGCCAGCTTGCTTCATAGCTCGATCGGGCATCTGAAACTCACATACTTCGAAATGAATAAGTGGCACCCGAACCAAACCTGCCAGCACGTACGACACCGGCAGTTGCCAACACGTCTCATCCAACCGATGCATCACCTTCCCATATGGCTGCCACGTCACCAGGGATGCATCCATCATATCTAGTTCCCCCCGATAGAACATTAGATTGTGGTGAGGGTCTACCCGTTTAGTCCGTCTGGGCCTAGGCCCCCAGGCCCACACCCTAGGCCACGTCTCATCGGAATCAGCTACGGGCTGTGGACGACCCGTGGGTAGCCTCTCGTAAGACCAAACCTGTGAATGCAAACATAATATGGAATTAGTTATTAATCACGAATATATTGGCACGTCAACGAAGAATATTAATGCTCAAACCTGTAACAGAGTGATGCAGGCGGCAATGGACTTGGCACCCTTTCTCGTAGCTTTGTGCAATGCTCGATATAGGTGCGCAAGGACAGCTGAACCCCACGAATACGAGTATACCTCCCCAAGATCCTCCAAGAACACCATATACTTCGGATGCACCGTGTTTTTTTTTTGCGTCGGAAGTAATATAGATCCAATAATATACAAAAGGAATGCCTTCGTATACACCGAAAAATCATGAGGAGTGTATTCATCCGGTAGCTCGCCGTACTGCTCTCTCAGCCATTTAAGTTTTATGCCGTTGGTTGTAAGAGCTTCCCTTGGAATTCCCGGAAAATACTGCATAGCCATCTTCGCTATGGATGCAGACCCATTACTCGAAGTAATGGGTCTACCGTGACATGGGATTCCAAGTATAAATCCAACGTCCTCTAATGTAATAGTCATTTCACCAAACCGGAAGTGAAATGAGTTCGTCTCGCCCCTCCATCGTTCAACTAGAGCAGATATAAGGCAATCGTCGTGCCGAGCCCAAATCCCGCAATCGGTGAACACCGTCAAATTTTGATCTCGCAGTAGTTCTATTTGTTCCTCATTCAGTACCCACTCGGAATGGCCACTTGTGCTTTGACGTGTTTCCAAAACACCCCTATCGACACCGTTAAATACGTGCCTCGCGACGTGGTCATCGTCATCGTATAGGATTGATGTATCATGAGGTCCAGGGTTGAAATCCATATCTGTAAGAACAAAATATAATCGTACATTAACTTAGCGTCCATAATATTTACATTCCAATACTGTAACTGAATCGTTAACCTAGCTTACCAACGCAATAACAATAGTCATTAAATCATTACTTTAATGTATGAAAACCATTCCTCACTTCCAACGACTCCGAACGCTTAATAACCCTAGCCGCCTTCTCTAGGGTTTGCTTACATTTACGGACTGAGCAGTCATTCGAAAAAGTTGAAAGGGGCAAAATTACGAAAATACCCCTCTCGGGCGGCGAATTACCAAAATGCCCCTGGCATCGGGAAAAATCTCAAAAGTGCTTTAAGACACTATTCTAAGGTTGCTGAGTTCATCCTTGGTCTAAAAAGCATTTTAGGGATTTTTTGTCAAAAAAATCCCGAACCGGTGTCCGGATCGAGCGCTTAAAAGCCCGTTCGGCAAGAAATTGCTACCGGCTTCGGAATGGCCCGGATTCCTGGGGAATGGCACTTCCCAGTCTTCGCTAGGGTGTGCTTACATTTACGGACAGTATTGACGCTCGAAAAAGTTGACAGCGCAAAATTACGAAAATACCCCTATCGGGCGGCGAATTACCAAAATGCCCCCTAGCATCGGGAAAAATCTCAAAAGTGATTTAAGACGCTATTCTAAGGTTGCTGAGTTCATCCTTGGTCTAAAAAGCATTTTAGGGATTTTTTGTCAAAAAATCCCGAACCGGTGTCCGGATCGAGCGCTTAAAAGCCCGTTCGGCAAAAAGTTGCAACCGGCTTCGGAATGCCCCGAATTCGTGGGGAATGGAACTTTCCAACATCCTTAGGGTGTGCTTACATTTACGGACTGAAAAGACGTTCGAAAAAGTTGAAAGCGTAAAATTACGAGAATACCCCTATCAGGCGGCGAATTACGAAAATGCCCCCTGGCATCGGAAAAAATCTCAAACGTGCTTTAAGACGCTATTCTGAGGTTGCTGAGTGCATCCTTGATCTAAAAAGTAGTTTAGGGATTTTTCGTCAAAAAATCCCGAATCGGTGTCCGGATCGAGCGCTTAAAAGCCCGTTCGGCAAAAAATTGCTACCGGCTTCGGAATGGCCCGAATTCATGGGGAATGGAACTTTCCAACATCCTAGGGCTCTCAAAAAAATTTCGCGCGAAACCGCGCTAGCTTGATATTTTAAATTAGACTGCGAAGTTACAAGGTTGCGCGTATCAGTTAACCCCTTTCCAGTATTTGAAAAAATCTGAAATTGTTACCTGATACAGATCTTTTAAAAATAACTAGGGTCTCTTTTTTGCACTTTGGCAAAATCTAGCTCTAGATATTTTTTATAAATTCGTGAAAAATCATAATTTTGACGGCCTAAAAAATCGCTATTTTCGAATCTTTCGAATGTAATACCCCGATTTGTAAAAACGTAATTTTGACACCCTAAACACGAATTTTAGGCTATGGTAAGAACAATTTAAGCGTAACAACAATTTAAATAAACATTGAATTATAAGAAAATTCAAAATACTTACTTGTTTTGACTTGAAAAAAATGACGAAGAAATCCACCGATCTTCTTCTAGCGGTTATCCACCGATCTTCTAGCGTAAATTTTTTTTCGCTCGTATTGTTGTGGAGATTATGTAGGTGAGATAGGGAGACTGATGAGAGTGTAAGAAATAATTCGGGGGAAGAGGGTTTTTATAGGCAGAAAAGTGAGCCGTGGGAGGGGGGGGGGGGCAAAACAAACAAGCAAATTGGAGGGAGGAAGGTCTGCCGAAGGGGGGGTGGGGGTCTAGGGAAAAAATTGGACAAGTGGGGAATGGGGTGGGGGTCTGGGAAAAAATTTGGACAAGTGGGGAGGGGGGTGGGGGCCTAGGGGGGGGGGAAATAAACAAGTGGGGAGGGGGAAGAGGGGTGGGGCCAAGGTGGGGGTTACTTCGGGTGAGAGGAGGCAAGGCCGAAAAAACAAAAAAAAAAATGGACCGTGCGATTGGCCCAAAGCCAATCATTGCCCCTTTTCGCCATAAATGGCCCAGTCCAGCCGTCTTTTTTTTTTTTTTTAGGCAATCGGTAGACTTTCAGGCGATTGGGTGGGAAAATTTTTTTTTCCCACCGGTGGGTGTGTATCGAACCCCATATATATATATATATACTTCTTAGATAAATATACGACATATGAACACAAGTATTACATTTTTAACGTTTGTAGTCACGGTCTGTAACCTTTTAAAACTTAGTGTCCTTGAATATAATTTTACACTAACCTCAGCGACACATGTGTAGTTAACCCAGAAAAAAAAAAAAACTCTAATTTTACTCTAGCTTGTCCAGTTTAAGTTTCTCGCATACGAAATCAGAGATTCAAATTTAGGGACTAAGTTATATAGTGAGAAGGTGTTAGGCACCCATTTTACCCTAATCGGTCTCGAAAATATTTTTACGTGATATTCATGAATTTTTATAGCACTACCGCCAGGTACTACTGAAAGTCCTTGACATATTTATGTGGTGGTATATTTGGGTTGATATGATTCATTTCTTTCCTCTTTTAGGTAGTACTAATGTTCAACACCTGTAGAGAGTGTGATTGTATTTTACAGTCTAATCATTGACATTGGTGATTGGGCATCACAAGTTCCCTCAATGACATTGGTCACTAAAAGATAAAAAGGCTTGCTCTTCAAAATCAGATGTAAGTTACTTAAGGAATGTTCAAATTTGGTGATTCATTTTTAGTTATTGCTTAGATACATTCGGGTGCTTTATGCTCCATCTATTTTTGGAAAAATCTATCTTTAGTATATCTGCTGTCTACATACCAAAAGCAACGAGCAACTTGCTCATGGACAACGACTTCCCCCTCCACTTTAACCTCGCTATGTATCATATATGCTAAGAACCACTAGATCTAACCTATTACATGCACCTTTTTATTGTCAAAGAAGGTTGCGCTCCCAGCTGCACCCATTTTCTATGGCTTTCCATAATGATAAAATGGCTCTTCACAGAAGTTTAAGTTCTCAGCGAGCCAATTGTTTGTACAAGTCATGAACCAAAGTTTGTACTACACTGTTTCTATGGAATAATATAACTTGTGTTTTCCTTTCTCTCTTTTCTTAGCTTGAACTTCTTTTGGAATAACATCTTTCTGTGTCCAATACTCATCTTCTACCTTTGCAAACATCATCTTTTCTTTAGTGATCTTACTGCTTCCATTTTGATATTACATTTCACTTATCATAGTCCACTAGATCAAAGAATGTTCTCAGCCAGCCTCAAACTGGTAAAGAAATGTTCTCAGCCAGCCTCAAACTGGCAATTATGTGCAGTAACTACATATATATACCCTTAATGAGTTTGCTTTGAATGACGATGAAGGAGATTATGAGACAATAGTATTCATGATGACAAAAGGCAACAAAAGGTTGACAGAACAAGTGTAACTTCCTTTCCGGATGAAGATACAGATGACTTCAACGATGGCGAAGGAAGTGATGGTACAATAGCATCCATTAAGATAGGAATACTAGAAACGCTAAAAAAATGGAAAAGAAACAAGATGCAACAAAAGACGGGTGAAAAAAGGAAAATAAACTTGAGGGTAGTTCTGGACAAAGAAAAGTAGAAGGCATGACCTTATTATAGAATTACCTTATTTTAGTAGAGCTACTTCATTGCTTAATTGCATGATCATAACATGTTTTTTTAGAACCTTTAGTATTTAATCTCTGTCTGTTTGACTTAAGTTCCATACATTGCACGGACTAATTAGCTAGTCGCTTTTAATAGGTAGAAGCAACTCCGATATCCCCAAATTTTAATCAAACCATTGACCCAACCCAATTAGCTTGAATCGATCCCAATTCCACAAAGGTGGCAAGTGGAATGTAAGCCCTAATATATTTGTAAGGCACGTTTAACCGTATGCACAACACTATCAATTGTTGAAAGCAAGCAGTGAAGGATTAACCCTCAGTATCTACTGTTAGGCAAAACTGCAAAACATTTATGGCAATAGAAAACCACCAAAACTGTTCAGAAACTTCAGATTATCAACCCAGCTGGCAATGTCAAGAAGCTTAGCAGACCCATAAATTACTAGCTTCCCATATACTCACTTAGCACTTGTTACAGGCTTAAGTAATAAGTACCGTTTTGCTACAATATCACCAGAAATGGAAAGTGAGATGGCAGATAAAATTGAAGCAGTGGAAGGTAGTACTCACCACGATATTGTCGCAACTGCACCATGGGATCTGGTCGCCACCGTTGAAGAAGGTGTTGACAGACTCACAATGGGAAGATGACTTTGTTATGTCGTAACATTAAGTGAAATATTCAACTCCATGATCTGACAGTTGTTTGAGCTCATCAATTAACGGCCTTAAATACACATCTATGTCCTTACCAAGACTCTTTGGTCCCGGAACAAAAACTGATGCCAAGAAAAGTAGGTTCGCAGTCGACGTGGAGGTGCCACAAGGAATGCAGTCCGAGTCAGATGCCAAATATTTTGATATGGGACACAACAAGGGTGGAGCAAGGGTAGAGACCAAGGGCTTCCCAGACAGAGCCTAAGGGTGGCAGTGCTATGAAGGCAATGGCGCAGGGTGAATACATGACGACAGTCACAGTCCGATGCTTAGGTCCAGAGTCAAGGTCCCGTATGTTTCTATCTTGAGAATTCTAGAGTGAGAAGGTGAAATATGTTCTGAAAATGTTCAACTGTCTGAATGAATTCTCAAGACCCCTATTTATAAAGGTTGAGATAATGATGTCATCAACCGACACGCGACGCTCCCTAGGAGTGACATGTCAGCGAAGGGTCCACAGGTGCCGGTGCTCCATAGACTGTCAGATCGCATATTCACCCAGCCTACCCTGCACAACATTGCTCTATCTGTCTGGAAAAGTTGGCTCCCACAGCGTCGATATGGCTAGAGAATCCCCTTGATCTAGCCACCAATCTAAGCCATTGCAGAGTCCCAGAGGTCTGGCAGCAGTTAGGAAGACCCGACGCCCAACTGCCGGACAAACTAGGCGCGATGCCCTCCGAAGACCTGCTCCCATCTCGGAGTGACCCAGGGGTCATAGTCCTTAGGGGTGCTGATGAAGCCCCCAGTGCCAGAGCACGTAGGCCAATCACACAGACACTTTGGCGGAGATAATGTCCCGGAGGAATTGCCTATTCTACGGGTTGAGGTAGCATCCCGGAGGAGCCGTCTACCTTGCAGAAAGGGAGTTGAAAAGCTCCCTGGCGGAGATAGTGTCCTGGAGGAGTCGCATATCCCCGTAGGTGAGTTTTTGTGCCGGAGCACTCGGAGCGCATCAAGGTAGTATCCTGGAGGAGCTATCTACCTGGCGGAAGGGGAGTTGAAAAGCTCTCTGGCAGAGATAATGTCTCGGAGGAGTTGCATATCCCTACAGGATGTTACACACTCCAGAGAGTGGGTTAAAGCATGTTCTACAACCAAGGCAAGGTGCACATGGTGTGGTGATATGATGGACCAGCGCAAGGAGCATTGTAGTGTGACAGAGAGCCAGGGGGCGCGACTGTATTAGGGGCGCGACGAAGTGTTAGAGTGCGGCACGCGGGCACTGGCGAAAGGGGTCGTGAGGATGGCTCGCGGGCGCAGGCGATGGGGTTCACGGAGACGGCGCCTGGGTGATGGGTGACTCACGTCACGGAGACGGTGCCCGGGCGACGGGTGTCGCGAAGACGGGGCGCGAGCACGGTTGATGTGGGTCTTAAACGGCGCGCGGGCGACAAGGGTCACGGAGACGGTGCCCGGGCAACGTGGGTCGCGGAGATGGTGCCTGGGCGATGGGTGTCACGGAGACGGGGGTCGCAGAGACTGCAAGCGACGACGGACGATGAGTGTTGCAAAGACAACGCGCGGGCACTGGCGACGACGGTTGCGGATACAACGTGTGGGCACGGTCGATAGCGATCGGGGAGACGACGCCTGGGCAACGGACGACGAGCGTCACTGAGATGGTGCCCAGGCGACAGGTGCCTCAAAGTCGGCGTGTGGGCGCGGGTAACTGGTGTTGCAGACAATGCATCGTCCTTTGAAGAGTGGTGAAGGTGCCAAGAGGGGAGGCCAAGGCCAACCCCAAGGGGAGGCCGAGGCTGACCCTAAGGGGGAGGTCAAGGCCAACCTCCTTGGGCAAGTGCCATGGCTCACCGACGGGCCATGTGCAACATGCGACGGTCGAAGCGCGATGAGGCATTGCGCAAAAATGCATTTCTTAGTGACGAAGTAACATAACAAAAGTGAGAAGTGCACGTGACTTGAGCGCGTATGTTTTGACCGGTTGGAAGTGTTCAATATTGATTGTTGCTTGTGTAGATGTGTCATGCAAAATGGGACCCCTAGTGGGCCCTTGGGTCCGACCAAGATAAGTTGGGAACATAAATGACAAAAAACATGTATGGCTTCTTCATGCACATGTCTGGTGGAAGGTTATACGGGACAATAATAACAACTCATGTGGAGTAAGACGTGCTAGACTGTTTGAAAGGATTGAACCATTCGGTTGCCAAACCACGCCTCTCCGTTAGCGGGGTGTGTCATCACATTGGCATCGCTGCGATGAGTCTCGCAGTGTGCCCTCATATTTTCAACCGTATTGGAGGAGTAGTACATTCTCTGAAGCCTTGGCATAATCGAAAAATATCGCAATACCTTCCATGCAATGTTTTTCTTTTTTTTCCTTCGCCGTGTGCCCTCATATTTTCAACCGTATTGGAGGAGTAGTACATTCTCTGAAGCCTTGGCATAATAGAAAAATATCGCAATACCTTCCATGCAATATTTTTCTTTTTTTTCCTTTGTCCAGTTTATACATCAAATGATCACCTACCGGACACCTTGTCAAGTCCTTATTCTCTTTCCATAAACAATACTCAGTTGTTATTGTATGCATCTACCTGCTCATAACCACCCAATCCAAGTTTCATAATCATCTTCTTCCCATCGTAGTACGATGGGGCACCTTCTCAGTCTCTGGCAAAATTTCCTTGATAAAAGTAATTAACTCGTTAAATCCTTTCTCACTCAGCCCGTGGTCTGATTTTAACTGTAATAACCTACTAACTACAGAAAACTTTGTGTGTTTCCTAATTTCATTCCATAACAGCTCTTCGGTGTCTCTTAACAAATCATAAAACTGATGAGCCATCACGTTCGGCTGTTGAGGACTGTCATCGTTGCGGTAGTCACCCCAGTCAACATTAATATGCCCAGCATCTATAATCATATCTCGATAATCATATTGTGTCTCCACCCTAACTTCAACTTGACTAGTCGGGTTGGATGACAATACTACTGTTTCTCCATGTTGCGGCCACCTTGTGTATCCACCCATAAAACTGTACCACAAAAGATGCCATTTTACCACCATTCTTTTTCTCCAATACAACAACTCACATTTAATGCATGGACACCTTATCTTATTAAAGTCAACAAATGCAAGATGTGCGTAAACAATCTCGATAAATTCATCTACGCTATCCTCGAAATTATCATAATTTTTGTTTTCATCCAACTTTGATCGACCGACGTCATAACTGAGATTACCATATACCACCTTAAATTAAAACTAATAATTAGGTAGGGATGATATATAAATGAATGCATGCATGTGACAACATGTCTTTACCCCCTCTATTCTCTAATAGGTAGTGGTCATATCCCATTCGGAAAAGCACATGTCTATAAAACAGTTACCGATTCATGGTTTGTCCTATGTCTGCGAAAAATTCGGCAGCACCTCACTGTATTTCTCCAAGTACTGGACAACGATTAGGTATTCTAACATTCGTCTAATCTTCATCTTAATTACAAGATTAAATGGATGTTATGTATGCACCCGGAGAAACACTGGAGAAAGTGTACCAAATATTCAAGACATAGAATACAGAGTATGAGTCGATACACTGCTTTATAAACACTTAGCCTTTCCAAATTGTCCAAACTGGACATTTAAAGGCTTCTTACAAAGCATTACTTTGTAATGAGTACTTTTGAACGGGATCTAAGATTCTTATGCGTGCATGCGTTCAAGAATTGGTAATAATGGCAACAATCTTTTCGAAATATCAAAATTTTGGAAAGATGGAATCATTCGGTTAATTTGCAAGAACATATCCTAACTAAAATGATTCACTTTAAAATTCATTGACAATAAGTTGTAACCAACTCGTTGTCAATGGACTTCACAAAATAACAACGAATATTCCTAACATGGGAAGCTGACTCACGTTTCTCAGTGGAATATGGAGTTCACTTGGAGAGTTGATATTGTCTCACATGTGATGTGGTTTATGAGTTAGCTAATGTTAGGTTGTATTTAGGCTTATTAGGTTAATTAGGAACATATTAGGGTTCTATTAGAGTAATTAGGGTTAATTAAGTTCATTAGGATTAATCAGGGCTATTTAAGGCTCATTGGGGTTTAGTTAGGATTTATCAGGGCTTATTATTATTTAATTAGGTAATTAGGGTTTGTTGTTTACTAGGGCGATTGGGGTTTAATTAGGTTAATTTGGCTTAATTAGAGTTAATTAGCGCTAGTTAGGGGCCAACAAGGCTAATTAAGGTTAATTAGAGATAATTATGTTTAATAAGAGTTTAATTAGTATTAATTAGGGATTGATTAACCGTTGATTAGGGCTAATTAGTATTAGTGATATAGTCCATAAAAAGTGATCACTTCCAAATTAGGAAAGATTCTATAAGTATTTTTACATATTTACCCTTTTTATCATTTTTTTTATTCTATTTCTCTCACCACTCTTTACACTTTTTTATTATATTTCTCTACATTTAACACTTACCAACCAATCTCATGGCCCATAAAGGGTTGGGAAAGACACACAATATATAACCTAAATTCTTAATCTACGTGCAAAATAAAATGGATTACTTAAAAAGGGACGGAGGGAGTATTAATTAGGGCTAATTAGGTTGCCAACAGTGGTAGTTAGGGATAATTAGAGCTAATTAGGGCTAATTAGGATAAATTAGAGTTTAATTAAGAGTTAATTAGGGCTACACAGTGTTAATTAGGCTAGAGCTAATTCGAGCCATTTGAGATTAATTGGAGTTAATTGGGTATAAGTATAGTATTTAGTGTTAATTCGGGTTTAATTAAGATTTAATGAAGGCTAATTAGTTCAAAATAGGGCTAATTAGTGCTAATTTGAGCTATTTCAAATTAGTTAGAGTTAATTAGGTTTAATTAGAGTTAAATAGGATTTAATTAAGAGTTAGTTAGGGTTAAAACAATATTAATTGGGTTAATTAGCCTTAATTAGAGTTAGTTGGGCTAATTAGAGCTGATTATGGTTAATTATAGTTACTTGGGTTTAATAAGGGTATATTATTGCTAATTAAGGTTTATGTAAGAGTTAATTAAGGTTAATTAGTGTTAATTAATGTTAATTTGAGTTTAATTAAACTTACAACATGTAACAATTTACATTATACGTACAATTACACTATATATTATAACAAATTAAATTAAATTAAACTATACCTTATAACAAATTCAACATAACATGCATTAAACTATAAATTTTAGCATGTAATTTGGGTTAAAATGCACATATTGTTAGTGGCAGCGTTGGTGTAGCGGCGATGGTGGTGGTGCAGTAGTGGCGACGTGGAGGAGTTGTGGGGGCTGTCGCTAAGGAGGGTGTTGCCTGAGGGGGGGTGTCGCCGGGGGGACTGTCACCGATGTGCAAGAGAGAAAAGAGAGAGAAAGCATGACAAAACGGGGAGAGAGAAAGAAAGAGGGCAATTAATTCTCATAACATGACTTTTAGCGACGGACTTCCCGTCACTAAAATCCGTCGCTAAAAGTCATGTAAATTTTCTTTGACTTTTAGCGACGGATAAATCCGTTGCTAAAAGCCTGCCTTTAAACGCTTTAGCGACGAATGTTTTAGCGACAGACTCATTCCATCGCTAAACATCTTCTAAAATATTTAGAGAATTTTGTCGAAAATAGAAAATATTTTAAAATTCTTTAGTGAAGGAATATCCATCACAAAAACCCCATCGGTAAAGATCCGTTGATAAAGGTTTTTAGCGACAAAAGTTTTCGCCGGTAAAAACTTTTACCAACAGGTAATCTGTCGGTAAAAGTGGTCCGTCACTAAATGTCCTTTTTTCTTGTAGTGATCTTACATCCACCAGTTGCAGAAGTGAAGAACAACTTTTCCTTTGTTGGCTTCTAATCAGCTTTAACAATCTTCAAAATTGCCATCTTTCGGAACCAACAGCTCATGTACCTAAAAATCCGATCCAACCATTCCTCACTATTTCATGACCTCGACATGTTTCCCTCCTCAATCACAATTTAGGGCCATTTTTTTAAGGAGAGAAAGGAAGGAAAGATCTGTGTGGGTGAAGTCCAGTCAAAGGTCTTGTGCATAAACCTTAAGGATATATTGGGTGTAGAAAAATTAAAAAGTGTTAAGTCAGAGAATCTCGTAACGGCCTTAGACGTCGTCGTTGTTTTGTGCAGCTCTGTGAAATATGGCTACAAACATCCGGGGGCAGAGAGTAAGAAAAAATAGATATAGGAAGAGCTAAGTGTATTTTTGGATAAGAGTGCCGAGTATAACTAACTCAAGCACATACCGAAGCACCAAAGTTCTGAAGTTGGCATAAAAGTTTGGTTAACAAGTAGATTAGCTAGGCTAGTAGGATTAGTCCACCCAAAATAAAGTACCACGTACTATCAAGAGGGACACCTCTGAAAAAATTTCTAATCTATTAAAAAAACAAAAAAAAGGAGTTCTCTATCCGATGTTGGATTGTTATTTTACAGGAATCGAAAGTTGACATTTTCCATTTGCATCTTATTGCTTCCACGAGAAGAAAAGACGGAAGAGAAATGAGAACTAGTAAAATGGAAAAGGGCGAAGGATACTCTACTAAAGATTTTGATCCATAAAAAGAGATAATAAACCGTGGAGTGACCTTCACCGTCAGACTAAAATGCGGTTAGTAATAAAATATTTTTACATGATCTTTATGCCTGTTTGTTTCAATGAAAACGCTTTCCAGAAAGTAGTAGGCTCTTGAAAACATTATTTCAATTTTTACTGTTTGGGCGACAGATGATAAATAATAAAAATACCTATGGTCCTATTTTAAAAATGTAGAAAGAAATGAGTATAAACATTATAAAATAATAAAAAACGTCAAAGAAGACAACATTGTTCAATTTATATACATGTTCTTAAGCGGAAAAACAAGTACACTGAAAATGTTGTTATATAGCCATCAAGAACAATTCATGTGCATTAAAACAAACTCCAAAATTACTTCTTCGCCAAATGCTTTGTCATGAAATTTGCTATCCATATCTTTTGAAGTTTCCACCAAAGAGTCGAAGACCTTTGTCAAAAAAAAAAAAAAGACTTTGCCAAAAAATCACCTGCTAATGCAACTTGTCCAATCTCTCATGCTAACTTATTACGCCCATATCCTCATCTTCACAATTTCTTTGTTGATGTGGCCTTCCAGGTGACGATATTTCTGTAGATGAACCTTCTTTCCTTTTTTGCCCCAACTTAATGTCATCATCTAATGGTGTCGAATCAAATTGTGTTTCTTTTAGCTCTAGATCACAACATGAATTTGAAAAATCCCCTGTTGCAATGTCTTTGCCGGCAACCAAATCCATCTCTTTGTACATGTCATTCTCTTTGCTCAAATGTTTCTCGTTGGCAGGATATTTTTGTTCAAGAATCAAGTTTAATCAGTAAAAAAAGAGTATATCTAACCAGGTATACACGGAATTGGAGGAAGATTATTTCGACCCAAGTAGGAGCCAAAATTTGTTTTGTCACTATTGTTCAACAATGGCGATGCTTATTTCGTTTAGCGGTTATGGACTTATCGTGTGGTAGGGACCATCATGATTGGTGGAATGCAAGTACAGCATCACACGGATATATTTACATATTGTAATAACAAATTAAACACGTTGCAAAAAATGCATACAATGATTGTGAGAAACATGAGTGGAGAACACCTTCAAGGTGTTTTTGAACCAAGGATGAAATTGATAAAAGTAATCAAAAAAATGAAAAACTCGCAAGTGTTACCACAAAAAACAATGCACTGAAACATAAAATAGAAAAGATAAACAAAAGAGAGAGGTGAACATGTCTTCTCAAGAGTCCTAAAATTATAGTGATCCAACGGACTGATATTGTGCTCCAGATCGCTTCCGTCTGAAGGACTGATATTGTGCTCCATGTCTTCTTCGCAGTCTTAAGATGATTTTCTACATGAAGTGATGAACATTCACATCCAAACTTTTGACTGATTGTTTGTGCAACACGAACAAATGACGTGGGCTTGATTAATGAACATGAAGGTTTACTCCCTTTAGTGGCCTTATCAGCAATCTCAAGGAACAATCGGTTCACAAGTATTGACTGCCTAAAATTATGCTCTTATCACTTGTCTCTCCATCTTTTCCCGTAGTCTAACTCATTTCTCTAGTCAACTAGCAAAATGCACCGAAAAGTCTCTCAAAATTTCAAAATTTTATTATATACAGTGAAGCAAAAGTTAAAAAAAAAAAAAAAACCAAAAATGGAAAACACTAATAACTCTTTAATCATTACCAACTTAACATGTCAGGTATACAACTTAACATGTCAGGTATATTCATGATCAACCTTCCACTTGACTTCAACATAGCTCTATAAAAATTGCACCAACCGAATATCTTGCATCCACCACTTGCACAAGTGAAGAACAACATTTCTTCTTTAGGCTATTCATCAGCTTTAACAATCTTCAATACCGCCCTCTGTCTGTTAAAATTTTCATATCTAGCCATTCTTCCATTCCTCACAATTTACTGACCTAGACATGTTTGCCTTCTTAATCACGATATAGAGCTATCGTTTGAAGTAGAGGAATTAGAGGGGGGGGGGGGGGTGGAAGGGATATATATGGGTGAGTTACAGTCAAAGGTCTTATGCCTGAACCTTAAGGATGTGCTTGGATGAAGAATTTCAAAGTACCTTATATTTCAAAATTCATTGATTTACAAATTTATGCAGTTGCAAGTTTAGTATTTGGGCGATTTTGTACAAGCGATTTTTTATATGTTGATTTACATTTTGAAAATTTGAACCTAGATAATTTGAGGGTGTATAGCTAAAAAATGATGAGAGAGAGACTTCTTTTTTTATATAGAAGAAGTTACCTAAAATTTTGGAGACTCTTTTTGTGGAAGGGATTTGATAAAAAACTAGTCTGGACTAGTTATTTCTAGAGAGAATTTTAGCACACCAAATTCTATTTCCAAATCCCTCCTAAAATTTGGTAAATCAATTTTATTAGTATCCAAACAAGGGATTTTATAGAATGTATTTTAAAATCCTCTATAAAAGTGAAATTTTCAATTCAATTACCTCATCTAAACACACTCTAAGAGTATTTTGGGTAGAGAAAAATTAAAAAGTGCCAAGTCAGAGGATCTTGTAACGACCTATGAAGGATGGTCCAGACGGAACCAGGGTTCCCAAAGGAATTCTCGAAATAGATGCTCATGAGGCATAACTTTTCTCCATGGACGACAAAGCAAAGAACATCATCAGCTATGGCCTTGACATGAATGAGTATAATTGCGTCTCAGCGTGTGAGACAGCTAAAGAAATGTGGAGGCTGCTGGAGGTTACTTACGAAGGTGCCAATCAGGTAAAAGAGACTAAGATTTGTAGGTCCCTAAATACACCTAGAGGGGGGGTGAATAAGTGTTTTACAACTTTGAGTATGAATCTATAAATTGAGATTACAACGTAAAGACAAATATAACAGTAACAAGTTTAACACTGAGATTTATATTGGTTTGGCCCCACCAGCCTACGTCCAGTCCTCGAGCACTCCACACAAGGGAGACCTACTCAAGCCTTTCACTAAACCAACTAGCTTCGGGTGCTAGCTCAAACCGCAGTACAATTTTCGAAACCCTTCCTTAGGTTTCCAACAGATTACAAATGAAAAAAAATTTACAATTTGAATACAATAAACAAGCTCCTTCTTGAGCAGATATTACAATGAAAAATTTAAGACTAAGCCTTCTTAGGTGGGAAGATCTATATTCTTTCAAGAACCAAACCAAAAAGCTTACAAAGAACTTTCTCAAAGGTAAACTCCCTCAATAGACAATATATCAGAATAATAGATTGAGATGAGAGAGTTTTTAGGAGTAAAAAGTTTGCGCGAGAGAAAAGTAATAAATGCTTTCACAGATCCCCTATTTATACAAGTAAGAGATAGAGAGCCGTTAGGAGGGGAAAGCAAAAATAAAAGGATTCGACTAAAACATTTGGCTCCGACTGAAAGTCTTCGCTTCGACTAAAAGTGACAGCTTCGACTAAAAGTCTTGGCTTCGACTGAAAATCTTAGCTTCGACTGAAAGTGACAGCTTCGACTGAAAATGACAACTTCGAGTGAAAGTCTTGGCTTCGACTGAAAGTCACAGCTTCGACTGAAAGTCACAGCTTCGACTGAAACAAAAGATTTTGAGTTTGAGTCGACTAAAAGCAGCTTGCCTTCGACTAAAATAGACAGTTTTGGTTCTTTACTAGAATTTCTGTCAGATCTTTTAAGAAGGGCTTAGAAATGCTAATAAGGAAAAAAATAGACTTCAGATTCTTGCATCTTTAATGTAGTCCAAGTCTTTAATTCTTGAGTCTGAGTCCAAGTCCAAGTTAAGGCTTTGTCCATGTCAAGGTCTTGTCTTTGCATGATTAAGATGAATCCTGAAATGTTTATCTTTATAAAATTGTCAGATTAATGTTAGATAAGATAAGTTTGAAATCATCAAAATCAACAAGTCAACAATCTCCCCCTTTTTTATGATGACAATATTAGTTCTAACATTTAAAAAGACATACTCCCCCTTAATCAGTTAACATTCACACAAGGGAATAATAAAGAGAACATCTATAAATTTTCAATAAAAGATTTAATACAGATGCACATTAAAATTGATAAAATAATACTAGTTCTCCCCCTTTGTCAAAGCAAAAAGAGGGGGCAGCTAGTGCAACAAAGAATGAATAAATAAAAAAGACATAGAACAAAATCTAGGGCCGACGGCGGTGACCACCCTGAGCAGAGGAGGAGGGGTCAGCAGGTGGCGGAGCAGAGCGACGAGCACCTTGTGCAGAAGATGAGGGATCAGTAGACGGCAGAGCAGTTGTGGGAACTTCGACGACACGAGGAGATCGCGCCGGCGGAGGGTTGTAAGGAAGATGCGGGTTGAAGAACCATTCTTCCCCTTCGTTGCCAATATGGCGAGAAGGAAAGATATCTGGACGAGTCACCCAAAAACCATGAGCCTGATCGAAGATCTGATGAGCCAGATAGCGGTTTTGTTCAGTCAGAATGCTCGTGGTGAGATAGGCCTGGCGACGATGAGCCTGAAGAGCAGCCTCTTGTTGGCGGTGAAGATCCTACTGCATCCGAGTCAAGCTTTCCAGAAGGGGAGTGTGATTGATAGGGAGAGAGGGAGAGAGGAAAGGTTAGCGATAAGGTCATTGAGGAGGTTGTGAAAATCAATTTGGTTCGAAAAAATCTGGGCAGAAGAGTGTTGAACCGACTGCTGAAGAGCAGCAAGCCCATGAAGGAGAGCAGTGTGATTAACGGTCATGGAAGCAGTAAGAGTGGTTTGCGATTCAAGTATTAACTGAATCGAAGTAGAGAGAC
>JAVXUO010001952.1:0-106288 GCA_033065855.1 Escallonia rubra | reverse complement strand
TTTTCTTTTTTTCCTTTGTCCAGTTTATACATCAAATGATCACCTACCGGACACCTTGTCAAGTCCTTATTCTCTTTCCATAAACAATACTCAGTTGTTATTGTATGCATCTACCTGCTCATAACCACCCAATCCAAGTTTCATAATCATCTTCTTCCCATCGTAGTACGATGGGGCACCTTCTCAGTCTCTGGCAAAATTTCCTTGATAAAAGTAATTAACTCGTTAAATCCTTTCTCACTCAGCCCGTGGTCTGATTTTAACTGTAATAACCTACTAACTACAGAAAACTTTGTGTGTTTCCTAATTTCATTCCATAACAGCTCTTCGGTGTCTCTTAACAAATCATAAAACTGATGAGCCATCACGTTCGGCTGTTGAGGACTGTCATCGTTGCGGTAGTCACCCCAGTCAACATTAATATGCCCAGCATCTATAATCATATCTCGATAATCATATTGTGTCTCCACCCTAACTTCAACTTGACTAGTCGGGTTGGATGACAATACTACTGTTTCTCCATGTTGCGGCCACCTTGTGTATCCACCCATAAAACTGTACCACAAAAGATGCCATTTTACCACCATTCTTTTTCTCCAATACAACAACTCACATTTAATGCATGGACACCTTATCTTATTAAAGTCAACAAATGCAAGATGCGCGTAAACAATCTCGAGAAATTCATCTACGCGATCCTCAAAATTATCATCATTTTTTCTTTTTCATCCAACTTTGATCGACCGACGTGATAACTGAGATTACCATATACCACCTTAAATTAAAACTAATAATAGGTAGGGATGATATATAAATGAATGAATGCATGTGACAACATGTCTTTACCCCATCCATTCTCTACTAGGTAGTGGTCATATCCCATTCGGAAAAGCACATGTCTATAAAACAGTTACCGATTCATGGTTTGTCATATGTCTACGAAAAATTCGGCAGCACCTCACTATATTTCTCCAAGTACTGGACAGCAATTAGGTATTCTAACATTCATCTAATCTTCATCTTAATTACAAGATTAAATGGATATTATGTATGCACCCGGAGAAACACTGGAAAAAGTGTACCAAATATTCAAGACATAGAATACAAAGTATGAGTCAATACATTGTTTTATAAACACTTAGCCTTTCCAAATTGTCCAAACTGGACATTTAAAGGCTTCTTACAAAGCATTACTTTGTAATGAGTACTTTTGAACGGGATCTAAGATTCTTATGCGTGCATGCGTTCAAGAACTGGTAATAATGGCAACAATCTTTTCGAAATATCAAAATTTCGAAAAGATGGAATCATTCGGTTAGTTTGCAAGAACATATCCTAACTAAAATGATTCACTTTAAAATTCATTGACAATAAGTTGTAACCAACTCGTTGTCAATGGACTTCACAAAATAACAACGAATATTCCCAACACGGGAAGTTGACTCACGTTTCTCAGTGGAATATGGAGTTCACTTGGAGAGTTGATATTGTCTCACCTATGATGTGGTTTATGAGTTAGCTAATGTTAGGTTGTATTTAGGCTTATTAGGTTAATTAGGAGCATATTAGGGTTCTATTAGAGTAATTAGGGTTAATTAAGTTCATTAGGATTAATCAGGGCTATTTAAGGCTCATTGGGGTTTAGTTAGGATTTATCAGGGCTTATTATTATTTAATTAGGTAATTAGGGTTTGTTGTTTACCAGGGCGATTGGGGTTTAATTAGGTTAATTCGGCTTAATTAGAGTTAATTACCGCTAGTTAGGGGCCAACAAGGCTAATTAGGGTTAATTAGAGATAATTATGTTTAATAAGAGTTTAATTAGTATTAATTAGGGATTGATTAACCGTTGATTAGGGCTAATTAGTATTAGTGACAGTAAAAAGTGAATTAGGTTTATAAGCATTTTTTTTATTCTATTTCTCTCACCACATTTAATTCTTACCAACATTAGGACACTCTACCAACCAATTTTCTTATGGCCCATCTAAAGGGTTGACACACAATATATAACCTAAATTCTTAATCTACGTGCAAAATAAAATGGATTACTTAAAAAGGGACGGAGGGAGTATTAATTAGGGCTAATTAGGTTGCCAACAGTGGTAGTTAGGGATAATTAGAGCTAATTAGGGCTAATTAGGGTAAATTAGAGTTTAATTAAGAGTTAATTAGGGCTATACAATGTTAATTAGGCTAGAGCTAATTCGAGCCATTTGAGATTAATTGGAGTTAATTGGGTATAAGTATAGTATTTAGTGTTAATTTGGGTTTAATTAAGATTTAATTAAGGCTAATTAGTTCAAAATAGGGCTAATTTGTTCGTTCTTAGATATCGATACCTTAATCCCAAAAGTTGAGTCCAAAAGGAAATATTGTCATATATATTGTGAGATTATTTAATTAAGAGTTAGTTAGGGTTAAAACAATATTAATTGGGTTAATTAGCCTTAATTAAAGTTAGTTGGGCTAATTTGAGCTGATTATGGTTAATTATAGTTACTTGGGTTTAATAAGGGTATATTATTGCTAATTAAGGTTTATCTTAAGAGTTAATTGTGGGAAAATGGTGTAGTCAAAGAATGGCAATGTAGGTGGTTGAATCCTAAATGGACTCCAACCCAAGAAACTAAAAAAAATTGGATGTCTTATCCACTCATCTTATGAACCCATTTTGAAGTAAACATGAAAATAGCAAGTCACCAGAAAATCTCGGAATTGGTCAGGAACAAGATTTACAGCTTTGGGTATAAATAGCAAGAAGAATTGTTAGTGGAGCGTTGGAGTAGAGGCGATGGTGGTAGGCACACAAATAAATAAAGAAGGGTTGGTGGCTCTCGTGAGAAATGAGAAGCCAAGATCCAACACCTACATGAGTCATGAACACAAGAAAGTCAGATGACTCAAAGTCATTTTGGGCTCAACAAAACGGGGAGAGAGAAAGAAAGAACGCAATTAATTCTCAAGTTGACATAACCTTTTCAAACGAGGTACACACCCAAACATGAAGCTGAAGTCATAGGATTTTCTTTGACAACCGCGCCGGATAAACCGGGCCAAAACCTGCCTTTAAACGGGCTTTAGCGACGGCCATTTTCGCGACAGCCTCATTCCAGAACTAAACATCTTCTCCATATTTAGGAATTTTGTCGAAAATAGCAAATATTTTAAAATTCTTTAGGGCCGGGCCAGCCCGGGCAAAAACCCCATCGGTAAAGCCCGTTGATAAAGGTTTTTAGCGACAGAGGTTTTCATCGGTAAAAACTTTTACCGATAGGTAATCTGTCGGTAAAAGTGGTCCGTCGCTAAAGGTCCTTTTTTCTTGTAGTGATCTTACATCCACCGATTGCAGAAGTGAAGAACAACTTTTCCTTTGTTGGCTTCTAATCAGCTTTAACAATCTTCAAAATCGCCATCTTTCGGAACCAATAACTCATGTACCTAAAAATCCGATCCAACCATTCCTCACCATTTCCTGACCTTGACAAGTTTCCCTCCTCAATCACGATTTAGGGCCATTTTTTTAAGGAGAGAAAGGGAGGAAAGATATGTGTGGGTGAAGTCCAGTCAAAGGTTTTGTGCATAAACCTTAAGGATATATTGGGTGTAGAAAAATTAAAAAGTGTTATGTCAGAGAATCTCGTAACGGCCTTAGACGTCGTCGTTGTTTTGTGCAGCTCTGTGAAATGGGGCTACAAACCTCCGGGGGCAGAGAGTAAGCAAAAATAGATATAGGAAAAGTTAAGTGTATTTTTGGATAAGAGTGCCGAGTATAACTAACTCAAGCACATACCGAAGCACCAAAGTTCTGAAGTTGGCATAAAAGTTTGGTTAACAAGTAGATTAGCTAGGCTAGTAGGATTAGTCCACCCAAAATAAAGGACCACGTACTATCAAGAGGGATACCTCTGAAAAAATTTCTAATCGATTAAAAAAAAAAAAGGAGTTCTCTATCCGATGTTGGATTACTATTTTACAGGAATCGAAAGTTGGCATTTTCCATTTGCATCTTATTGCTTCCACGAGAAGAAAAGACGGAAGATAAATGAGAACTAGTAAAATGGAAAAGGGTGAAGGATACTCTACTAAAGATTTTGATCCATAAAAAGAGATAATAAACCGTGGAGTGACCTTCACCGTCAGACTAAAATGCGGTCAGTAATAAAATATTTTTACATGATCTTTATGCCTGTTTGTTTCAATGAAAACGCTTTCCAGAAAGTAGTAGGCTCTTGAAAACATTATTTCAATTTTTACTGTTCGGGCGACGGATGATAAATAATAAAAATAACTATGGTCCTATTTTAAAAATGTAGAAAGAAATGAGTATAAATATTATAAAATAATCAAAAACGTCAAAGAAGACAACATTGTTCAATTTATATACATGTTCTTAAGCGGAAAAACAAGTACACTGAAAATGTTGTTATATAGCCATCAAGAACAATTCATGTGCATTAAAACAAACTCCAAAATTACTTCTTCGCCAAATGCTTTGTCATGAAATTTGCTATCCATATCTTTTGAAGTTGCCACCAAAGAGTCGAAGACCTTTGTCAAAAAAAAAAAAGACTTTGCCAAAAAATCACCTGCTAATGCAACTTGTCCAGTCTCTCATGCTAACTTATTACGCCCATATCCTCATCTTCACAATTTCTTTGTTGATGTGGCCTTCCAGGTGACGATATTTCTGTAGATGAACCTTCTTTCCTTTTTTGCCCCAACTTAATGTCATCATCTAATGGTGTCGAATCAAATTGTGTTTCTTTTAGCTCTAGATCACAACATGAATTTGAAAAATCCCCTGTTGCAATGTCTTTGCCGGCAACCAAATCCATCTCTTTGTACATGTCATTCTCTTTGCTCAAATGTTTCTCGTTGGCAGGATATTTTTGTTCAAGAATCAAGTTTAATCAGTAAAAAAAGAGTATATCTAACCAGGTATACATGGAATTGGAGGAAGATTATTTCGACCCAAGTAGGAGCCAAAATTTATTCTGTCACTATTGTTCAACAATGGCGATGCTTATTTCGTTTAGCGGTTATGGACTTATCGTGTGGTAGGGACCATCATGATTGGTGGAATGCAAGTACAGCATCACACGGATATATTTACATATTGTAATAACAAATTAAACACGTTGCAAAAAATGCATACAATGATTGTGAGAAACATGAGTGGAGAACACCTTCAAGGTGTTTTTGAACCAAGGATGAAATTGATAAAAGTAATCAAAAAAATGAAAAACTCGCAAGTGTTACCACAAAAAACAATGCACTGAAACATAAAATAGAAAGGATAAACAAAAAGAGAGAGGTGAACATGTCTTCTCAAGAGTCCTAAAATTATAGTGATCCGACGGACTGATATTGTGCTCCAAATCACTTCCGTCTGAAGGACTGATATTGTGCTCCATGTCTTCTTCGCAGTCTTAAGATGATTTTCTACATGAAGTGATGAACATTCACATCCAAACTTTTGACTGATTGTTTGTGCAACACGAACAAATGACGTGGGCTTGATTAATGAACATGAAGGTTTACTCCCTTTAGTGGCCTTATCAGCAATCTCAAGGAACAATCGGTTCACAAGTATTGACTGCCTAAAATTATGCTCTTATCGCTTGTCTCTCCATCTTTTCCTGTAATCTAACTTATTTCTCTAGTCAACTAGCAAAATGCACTGAAAAGTCTCTCAAAATTTCAAAATTTTATTATACACAGTGAAGCAAAAGTTAAAAAAAAAAAACCAAAAAAGGAAAACACTAATAACTCTTTAATCATTACCAACTTAACATGTCAGGTATACTCATGATCAACCTTCCACTTGACTTCAACATTAATCTATAAAAATTGCACGAACCGAATATCTTGCATCCACCACTTGCACAAGTGAAGAATAACATTTCTTCTTTAGGCTATTCATTGGCTTTAACAATCTTCAATACCGCCCTCTCTCTGTTAAAATTTTCCTATCTAGCCATTCCTCACAATTTACTGACCTAGACATGTTTGCCTTCTTAATCATGATATAAAGCTATTGTTTGAAGTAGAGGAATTGGGGGGGGGGGCTGGAAGGGATATATATGGGTGAGTTACAGTCAAAGGTCTTATGCCTGAACCTTAAGAGTGTGCTTGGATGAAGAATTTCAAAGTACCTTATATTTCAAAATTCATTGATTTACAAATTTATGCAGTTCCAAGTTTAGTATTTGGGCGATTTTGTACAAGCAATTTTTTATATGTTGATTTACATTTTGAAAATTTGAACCTAGATAATTTGAGGGTGTATAGCTAAAAACTGATGAGAGAGAGACTTCTTTTTTTTATAGAAGAAGTTACCTAAAATTTTGGAGACTCTTTTTGTGGAAGGGATTTGATAAAAAACTAGTCTGGACTAGTTATTTCTAGAGAGAATTTTAGCACACCAAATTCTATTTCCAAATCCCTCCTAAAATTTGGTAAATCAATCTTATTAGTATCCAAACAAGAGATTTTATAGAATGTATTTTAAAATCCTCTATAAAAGTGAAATTTTCAGTTCAATTACCTCATCTAAACACACTCTAAGAGTATTTTGGGTAGAGAAAAATTAAAAAGTGTCATGTCAGAAGATCTTGTAATGGCCTATGAAGGATGGTCCAGACGGAACCAAGGTTCCCAAAGGAATTCTCGAAATGGATGCTCATGAGGCATAACTTTTCTCCATGGACGACAAAGCAAAGAACATCATCAGTTATGGCCTTGACATGAATGAGTATAATCGCGTCTCAGCTTGTGAGACAACTAAAGAAATGTGGAGGCTGCTGGAGGTTACTCACGAAGGTGCCAATCAGGTAAAAGAGACTAAGATTTGTAGGTCCCTAAATACACCTAGAGGGGGTTGACTAGGTGTTTTACAACTTTGAGTATGAATCTAAAAATTGAGATTACAACGTAAAGAGAAATATAACAGTAACAAGTTTAACACAGAGATTTATATTGGTTTGGCCCCACCAGCCTACGTCCAGTCCTCGAGCACTCCACAAAAGGGAGACCTACTCGAGCCTTTCACTAAACCAACTAGCTTTGGGTGCTAGCTCAAACCGCAGTACAATTTCTGAAACCCTTCCTTAGGTTTCTAGCATATTACAAATGAAAAAAAAATTGCAATTTGAATACAATAAACAAGCTCATTCTTGAACAGATATTACAATGAAAAATTTAAGACTAAGCCTTCTTAGTTGGGAAGATCTATATTCTTTCAAGAACCAAACCAAGAAGCTTACAAAGAACTTTCTCAAAGGTAAACTCCCTCAATAGACAATATATCAGAATAAGAGATTGAGATGAGAGAGTTTTTAGGAGTAAAAAGTTCGCACGAGAGAAAAGTAATAAATGCTTTCACAGATCCTCTATTTATACAAGTAAGAGATAGAGAGCCGTTAGGAGGGGAAAGCAAAAATAAAAGGATTCGACTAAAACATTTGGCTTTGACTGAAAGTCTTCGCTTCGACTGAAAGTCTTGGCTTCAACTGAAAATCTTAGCGTCGACTGAAAGTCTCAGCTTCGACTGAAAGTCTTGGCTTCGACTGAAAGTCTTAGCTTCGACTTAAAGTCACAGCTTCGACTGAAAGTCTAGGCTTCAACTGAAACAAAATATTTTGAGTTTTAGTCGACTAAAAGCAGCTTGCCTTCGACTAAAATAGACAGTTTTGGTTCTTTACTAGAATTTTTGTCAGATCTTTTAAGAAGGGCTTAGAAATGCTAACAAGGAAAAAATAGACTTCAGATTCTTGCATCTTTAAGGTAGTCCAAGTCTTTAATTCCCGAGTCCAAGTCCGAGTCCGAGTCCAAGTTAAGGCTTTGTCCATGTCAAGGTCTTGTCTTTGCATGATTAAGATGAATCCTGAAATGTTTATCTTAATAAAATTGTCAGATTAATGTTAGATAAGATAAGTCTGAAATCATCAAAATCAACAAGTGAACAATCTCCCCCTTTTTGATGATGACAATGTTAGTTCTAACATTTAAAAAGACATACTCCCCCTTAATCAGTTAACATTCACACAAGGGAATAATAAACAGAACATCTATAAATTTTCAATAAAAGATTTAATACAGATGCACATTAAAATTGATAAAATAATACTACTTCTCCCCTTTGTCAAAGCAAAAAGAAAGGGCAGCCAGGGTAACAAAGAATGAATAAATAAAAAATACATAGAACAAAATCTAGGGCCAGCGGTGGTGACCACCCTGAGCAGAAGAGGAGGGGTCAGCAAGTGGCGGAGCAGAGCGACGAGCACCTTGCGCAGAAGTTGAGGGATCAGCAGGCGGCGGAGCGGTTGTCGGAACTCCAATAACTTTGACAACACGAGGAGATCGCGGCGGCGGAGGGTTGTAAGGAAGATGCGGGTTGAAGAACCATTCTTCCCCTTCGTTGCCAGTATGTTGAGAAGGAAAGATATCTGGACGAGTCACCAGAAAACCATGAGCCTGATCGAAGATTTGATGAGCCAGATATCAATTTTGTTCAGTCAAAATGCTCATGGTGAGATAGGCCTGGCGACGATGAGCCTGAAGAGCAGCCTCTTGCTGGCGGTGAAGATCCTGCTGCATCCGAGTCAAGCTTTTCAGAAGGGGAGTGTGATTGAGAGGGAGAGAGGAAAGCCTAGCGATAAGGTCATTGAAGAGGTTGTGAAAATCAATTTGGTTCGAAAGAAGTTGGGCGGAAGAGTGTTGAACCGACTGCTGAAGAACAACAAGCTCATGAAGGAGAGCAGTGTGATTAACGGTCATGGAAGCAGTAAGAGTGGTTTGCGATTCAAGTATTAACTGAATCGAAGTAGAGAGATGAGAAAGGGTGTCAGAGAGGTCGAGGTTGTCAGAAAAGAGAAAGTCATCAAAATAGAAATTGGAGAAGTTGTTTAACGGGCTACTGAAGAAGGGATCAGCAGGGTGAGGAGGGGTGGGAAGAGGTGGGACTAAGGTGGAATGGTCAGTACGAGGGGGGAGGATAGAGCTAGAGGGGTCAGTAGGGGTAGTGGGTATGAACTGAGTAGAAGGAGGTGGAGGTGGTGAAAAGGATGTGAAGGAAGCAGATGGGGGGGCTGAGGGAATGGCAGGAGCAGGGGAGGGAGTGGAAGCAGAAACAGGAGCGGGGGCCTGAACAAACTGGGTGTGGGAAGGGTCTGTAACATTAATGCGCTCAAGAAGGACAGTGTTGGAGGTGAGATCAGAGCGAATGACAAAACCGGCGCGTCGAAGAGAAGTTTCATCGAGAACATGATGGCCCGAAAGAGGGATACGCTCCGAGTTAGAGGTAGGTAGAGGGACATGAAAATGTTCAAAGACACGAGTTAACAGAAGGCCGAAAGGAAGATTAGCGGATGATTTGTTTTTTTCGGGCATTCATGACGAGCATGATAATGCCCGCAATGTTTAATGGAGAACCCCGAATGAAATGGGTGAGAAGAATGATGTCTAAGTAGGAAAAGGTAGCATAGGAGCCGGAACTGGCTGAGAGACTGTAACAAAGAATAAGGTGGAGAACGCGATGGAGAGGAGACATGTCACCCAGATTGGGTTTACGGGGTCGAGAAATAGACGGGTCCCCTAAGAGAGTTTGGGTCTGTTGGAGTGGAGTAAAAGAACTGGTGGTACACCATGTGTTGGCGGTGAAAACAAGGATAGAGGATTGATTTGTAAAACCAAAAATGTGGGCCAAGGTGGTGGCATCAAGACGGATGTGAACCCCATTTACATATGTGGTCAAAAAAGTAGGTGGTTGAGCATTAAAATGCATGTTGGAGTAGAACATGCGGACAAAAGAAGGATAATAAGTGTTGGGTGGAGAGAGAATGGAGAGACAGCCCATTCGCTCAAACAGGTCGGTAATACCAAGCTGAGTCATGAGATTGACATCACATGGACGACCGGGGATGACTTCCCGATTGACAAAATTTGTATAGTATGTGATTTGGTCATCGGCAGTCGGAAAGAAATGGGGAATGTGAAGTATATCGGTAAGTGAAGTATATGGGCAGGTAGGGGGTGGGCAAGTTGGTGGAGGAGCAGATGAAGAAGATGAACTATAGTACCTGAAGTGGATGGAGCAGCAGATGGCGAAGGGACAGTTGTAGAGGACGATGGGCGCGGAGTAGCGGAGGATGTTTGACGAGTGCGACGGCGGGTGGTCGGCTGTGGTGGAGCAGCAGCGGCGGCAGGTGGAGCATTAGTAGAGAGCGGAGCCCCATCGGATTCGTCGTCAGATTGAATAACAAAACGACGATGACTTCGAGGTCGTGAGTGGGAGGCCAAGTGGGTCTTTGGAGTGACATGTGGACAAGAGAGAGAAGAAGAGAAACGACAGTGAAAACAAAAGTCAAATAGTGAAAAAATGGAACAGTAAAAAGTGAAAGTGAAAAAGGGAGCATATTTATAGGCAAAGAACTTTCAGTCGACTGAAAGGGGACTTTAGTCGACTGAAAGGGGGACTTTTAGTTGACTGAAAGGGGACTTTAGTCGACTGAAAAAGGGGACTTTTAGTCGACCGAAAGTCTAAGAGACAGAATCATCAGATACAAGATTGAACATTCAGAGAGAAGGATTTAGCTAAGATCACACATTCCTAATCGACGGAAGAGAACATAAAGAGGATTCAGCTAAGGGTTTTGTAAAGATATCAGCGAGCTAATCTTCAGAGCCAACTTTCTTGAGTTCTATTAAACCTTTTTGAACATTGTCTCGGAGAAAGTGGTGACGAATATCAATGTGTTTAGTGCGCGAGTGTTGGACATGATTTTTACTAATATCTATAGCACTGCTACTATCATACATAATAGGAATATGATCTATAGATACACCAAAATCTTGTAAAGTTTGACGCATCCATCATACTTGGGCACAACAGCTTCCAGCTGCAACATATTCTGCTTCAGCTGTGGATAGGGCCACATATGTCTATTTCTTACCGTGCCACGATACTAAAGCATCACCGAGAAACTGGCAGGTGCCACTAGTACTCTTACGATCAACAAGATATCTTGCATAATCAGAATCAGAAAAACCTACCAGATCTAGTGAGGAACTACGAGGATACCAGAGACCTAAGTTTAAAGTGCCAGAGAGATATTTAAAAATACGTTTAACTGCAGATAAATGAGATTCTTTGGGACATGCTTGAAAACGAGCACAGATGCAAACACTAAACATGATGTCAGGTCTAGAGGCAGTAAGATAGAGTAAACTGCCAATCATACCACGAAAAAGTTTGCTATCTACGTCTTTACCATTTTCATCTTTGGTAAGATTAACGCTGGGAGAAATAGGGGTACCTCTAGGTTTAGCATTATCCAAGCCAAACCTTTTCAAAAGTTCCCGAGTGTACTTAGGCTGACTGATAAAAATTCATTCTTTTGACTGCTTGATTTGAAGTCCAAGAAAGAAAGTGAGTTCACCCATCATGCTCATCTCAAATTCCCTGTGCATATTCTCAGCAAACTCTTGGCATAGATCATTTTTAGTGGCACCAAAAATAATGTCGTCAACATATATTTGAACTATTAAAATATGGGAATTACAAAATTTCGTAAAGAGAGTAGTGTCGACTTTGCCACGAGAGAATCCATGATCAATGAGGAATCTGCTAAGACGATCGTACCAAGCACGAGGAGCTTGTTTAAGACCGTACAAAGCCTTTTTCAGTTTAAAAACATGATTGGGGTATTTTTCATTTTCAAAACCTGGAGGTTGTTTAACAAAAACTTCCTCCTGTATTACCCCATTCAAAAAAGCGCTTTTCACGTCCATTTGAAAAATTTTGAAGTTCAAATGATATGAAAATGCCAAAAGTATTCGGATAGCTTCAAGTCGAGCGACTGGGGCAAAGGTTTCATTAAAATCAACCTCTTCGACTTGATTGTATCCTTGAGCAACTAGTCTGGTTTTGTTATGAACAATATGGCCATTTTCATCAAGTTTGTTTCGAAAAACCTACTTTGTTCCAATGACCTTTTGTTGAACAAAAGCCGGAACTAGTGACCAAACATCGCTTCTTTCGAATTGATTTAATTCATCTTGCATGGCAAGAATCCATTCAGAATCATTTAGAGCCTCTGAAATATTTTAAGGCTCAATTTGAGAAAGAAAGGCAAAATCCGCACAAAAAAGATTTACCGTAGACCGAGTTGTAACTCCGCGTTCCACATTACCTATGACTTGTTCTAATGGATGACTTGAAGAGTATCTCCAGCTTTTTGGAAGTGGCAGAGTCTCATCATTATTATTGTGAGAAGATGTTGAACACTCCCCCTCAGTTGAGGAGACGTTAAGTTTGTTGTTCAAGTCTAGGGAGAGTTCTTCACTGCCATCACCTGCATTCTTACTTGGTTTTTCAACATTAGATTCTTCAAATACTACATGCATAGATTCTTCAACTGTCATAGACCTACAGTTATAAATTCTATTTGCTCTACTTTTTAATGAATAACCAAGAAATATTCCCCCTCGTCAGATTTCGCATCGAACTTCCCCAAATTCTCACGATTGTTCAAAATAAAACACTTGGAACCGAAAACCTTAAAATAATCGATTTTTGGTTTTCGATTTGAGAACAGTTCGTAAGGAGTTTTATCAAGAATTGGTCTGATGAGTACTCTGTTCAACACGTAACAAGAAGTGCTGACAGCTTCGGCCTAAAAATATTTTGACAGGAAGTTTGCATGAAGCATGGTTCTGGCCATTTCTTGAAGAGTACGATTCTTTCTCTCAATAACTCCATTTTGTTGGGGTGTCCGAGGAGCAGAAAACTCATGAGAAATGCCATTTTGAATACAAAAAGGGATAAAATATTTTTCAAATTCACCGCCATGATCACTTCGAATTTTTACAAGCTTCAACTCCTTCTCATTTTGAAGTTGCTTAACAAGACTGAAATTTTTTTCAAATGCTTCATCCTTATGAGTTAAAAAAAGAACCCAGGTGTATCTAGAGAAATCGTCAACAATGATGAAAGCATAACATTTTCCACCTAGGCTGGCATTTCTCGTAGGGCCAAAAAGATCTAAATGAAGGAGTTGAAGAGGACAAGAGGTGGAAACAACATTTTTGGCTTGAAAAGAAGTTTTTGACTGTTTACCATATTGACAGGCATCACAAACTTTATCCTTGATAAACCTTAAATTTGGTAAGCCTCTGACAAGGTCTTTCGAGAGAAGTTTCTTGATTAGATCCATGTGAACATGACCTAATCTACAATGCCACAACCAAATATCATTGTGCTGAACAGAAAGACACACTTCACGAGAAGAGTCAGATGCATCAAAAGATAGAACATAGATATTACCATCTCTCTTACCAACCAGGGTACCTCCATCTGTGACATGACTGATAAGACATTGATCGCCTTCAAACTGAACTTTGTGCCCACTATCGATTAGTTGACTGATACTTATCAAATTGAACTTTAAACCGTCTACCAAGGATACGTTATCAATAGATATGGAACCGGTGCCAATTTTACCTTTGCCGATGATCTTCCCTTTTGAGTTGTCTCCAAAGGTAACAAGCCCGCCATTCTTAGGGTTGATATATGAGAAAAGAGAGCGATCACCTGTCATATGTCTTGAGCATCCGCTGTCGAGAATCCATTTGTTGTAATCTACCTTTGCTTTCAAGCATACCTACAACAGATTCTGGTTTCGTTCCTTTAGGTACCCAGACTTTCTTGGGTCCTGGAAGATTAGATAAACAAGATTTTGGCACCCAAATATGTTTTATTTTATTCTTTGTAAAAGAAGAGAATGACTGTTTTTTAATGAAATTGAGAGGACAATTTTTAACTAAATGTCCTTTCTTGTTACATACTGTACAGAGTGTGAATGGTGAGCAGGAAACTAATTTTTTGTTAAATTTTTTTTTTATAATCCTTTTGCTTCTTTGAAGGATCGTAACCGATTCCACTTTTTTTCAAAAACACATCTTTGTCGTCCCAAAAGAATATCCAAGTTCTCTCTTCCTTGGGTAAATTTTGAAAGAGTAAAATTCAGATCTTCAATCTCCTTTTCTAAATTCATTTTTTGTGTTGAAATGTTCTCCAGTTGAGATTTTAAAGATTCGTTTTCAACTGGAACTTTTACTCCTATGAGAGATTGGATTTCAGAAGACAAAAGAGAATTTTCCTTCTTAGAAGCATTCAGATTATTTTCTAAAGAAATATTTTCAGAAATAGAAAGTTCAACCTTTTCTTGCAACTCTTCCTTTTCACCTTCCAACTCTTCAACATTACTTATCAAAGAAAGAGCCTTATTTTTAAGATTAGCATTTTTAGTTTTTAATTTTTCATAGTTTTCACTGAGTTCGAGAAAAGCTGATTTAAGTTCGTTAAAATGATTTTCAGAGGTTACCTTGGGATTATCTTCGTTGGCCATGAAGCAAAGTTGAGCTACGTCCTCATCTTCACTACCTTCCTTGTCGCTTTCATCAGGGTCATCCCAAGTTAGCAGTGTTTTTCTGGACTTGAACTTCTTTTCTTTGAAGTCTCGATTGTTGCTGCCTGTGGTCTTGTTCTTGAGTTGTGGGCAGTATTTTTTGATGTGCCCAGATCTGCCACATTCATAGCAGGCATCAGGATTTTCCTTTACGTTCCAATCACTGTTATTTCTCTGATGTGATTGGTTTGTTGGATTTCTCCTGATCTTCCCATCCCGCTTGCTTGCGAGAAATTTCTTAAACTTTCGGGTGATGAGAGCCATTTCAGGATCAGAATCGTCGATGCTTTCTAATGGCTCATGAGAGGTCTCAGCTTTAAGAGCTAAGTTCTTCTTCTTCGAAGTGGTTTCTTCTTCATCATGAATTTTCATTGTAATTTCATGAGTCATTAGAGAACCCACCAATTCTTCAAGCTTCAGCACATTCAAGTCATTTGCCTCTTGAATGGCTGTGAGTTTTGCTTCCCATCTCTTTGGAAGAGATCTGAGAACCTTTCGAACAACTTCCTTTTCTAGGTAGATTTTACCCAAAAGCTTCAGCCCATTTATAATGAGTGTGAATCTGGAGTACATCTCATTTATGGACTCATGCTCCTTCATCTTGAAGGCCTCATACTGCTGGACGAACATGTTGATCTTGGTCTTTTTTACTTGATTTGTTCCTTCATGAGTAACCTCCAGCAATCTCCACATTTCTCTAGCTGTCTCACATGCTGAGACTCGATTGTACTCATTCATATCAAGGCCACAGCTGATAATGTTCTTAGCTTTATCATCCATGGAGAAAAGCTGTGCCTCATGATTATCCATTTCAAGAATTTCTTTCGAAATCTTGGTTCCATTCGGTCCATCCTTCATAGGAATTATAGGACCATTTTCAACAACATACCATACATGTGTATCCTGCCTCAGAAAATTCCTCATGCGATTTTTCCAGCAGCTGTAGTTGTCATTCTTCAACAAGGGTGGCCTGGTGGTTGTTGATCCTTCTTCCATAACGCGATCTTTAGCTCTTGACGACTAAGTCACAGAAGAAAACCAGAGCACACGGCTCTGATACCAATTGTTAGGATCAAGCGCTTACCACTGCACCAAAAGCAATTGCTGTTAGTAAGGGTGCAACTTTATTTCCTTATAGTCCTGGCACAGCAGCCAGCGCACATGGTCGAGTACACAATGGAGTAGATGGACGCGGCCAACCTCTGATCTACCGACAATCCCTTCCCCAGATACACCCCGGGGGACTCAAACTTGTGACCCACTCTGATACCACTTGTAGGTCCCTAAATACACCTAGAGGGGGTGAATAGGTGTTTTACAACTTTGAGTATGAATCTAAAAATTGAGATTACAACGTAAAGACAAATATAACAGTAACAAGTTTAACACAGAGATTTATACTGGTTCGACCCTACCAGCCTACGTCCAGTCCTCGAGCACTCCACACAAGGGAGACCTACTCGAGCCTTTCACTAAACCAACTAGCTTCGGGTGCTAGCTCAAACCGCAGTACAATTTCCGAAACCCTTCTTTAGGTTTCCAACAGATTACAAATGAAAAAAAAATTTACAATTTGAATACATTAAACAAGCTCCTTCTTGAGCAGATATTACAATGAAAAATTTAAGACTAAGCCTTCTTAGGTGGGAAGATCTATATTCTTTCAAGAACCAAACCAAGAAGCTTACAAAGAACTTTCTCAAAGGTAAACTCCCTCAATAGACAATATATCAGAATAAGAGATTGAGATGAGAGAGTTTTTAGGAGTAAAAAGTTCGCGCGAGAGAAAAGTAATAAATGCTTTCATAGATCCCCTATTTATACAAGTACGAGATAGAGAGCCGTTAGGAGGGGAAAGCAAAAATAAAAGGATTCGACTAAAACATTTGGCTTTGACTGAAAGTCTTTGCTTCGACTGAAAGTGACAGCTTCTACTGAAAGTGACAGCTTCTACTGAAAGTGACAGCTTCGACTAAAAGTCTTGGCTCCGACTGAAAATCTTAGCTTCGACTGAAAGGGACAGCTTCGACTAAAAGTCTCAGCTTCGACTGAAAATGACAGCTTCGACTGAAAGTCTCAGCTTCGACTGAAAGTCTCAGCTTCGACTGAAAGTCTCAGCTTCGACTGAAACAAAAGATTTTGAGTTTGAGTCGACTAAAAACAGCTTGCCTTCGACTAAAATAGACAGTTTTGGTTCTTTACTAGAATTTTTGTCAGATCTTTTAAGAAGGGCTTAGAAATGCTAACAAGGAAAAAAAATAGACTTCAGATTCTTGCATCTTTAATGTAGTCCAAGTCTTTAATTCCCGAGTCCAAGTCCAAGTTAAGGCTTTGTCCATGTCAAGGTCTTGTCTTTGCATGATTAAGATGAATCCTGAAATGTTTATCTTAATAAAATTGTCAGATTAATGTTAGATAAGATAAGTCTAAAATCATCAAAATCAACAAGTCAACAAGATTAACATGTCAGTCTAACAATATGAGGCCTTCAAAATAAAATAACACGAGTCCATAAATGAGATGTACTCCAGGTATACTCTCATTATAAATGGACTTAAGCTCTTGGGAAAATCACACCTAAAAAAGGAGATCGTAAGAAGAGTTCTTAGATCTATTCCCAAGAGATGGGAAGCAAAACTCACAGCCATTCAAGAAGCCAAAGACCTGAGTATGCTGAAGTTGGAAGAATTGGTGGGTTCTCTAATGACTCATGAAATCACGATGAAGATTCGTGATGAGGAAGAGACCATTTCGAAGAAGAAGAACCCAATTCTCAAAGCTGAGGCCTCACATGAACCTGCCGAGAACAGCGATGACTCTGATCCAGAAATGGCTCTCATCACTCGTAAGTTCAAGAAGTTCCTTACGAGCTGACGAGATGGAAAGATCAGGAGAAGTCAGACAACCCAGTCACATCAAAGAAACAATGGTGACTGGAATGCAAGAGAAAATTCTGACGCTTGCTATGAGTGCGGCAGAATTGGACACATCAAAAAGTACTGTCCACAGCTCAAGAATAAGTCAGCAAGCAGCAGCGGCTGAGATATCAAAGAAAAGAATTTAAACCCAGAAAAGCTCTGCTGACTTAGGATGATTCTGACGAGAGTGATAAAGAGACGAGCGAAGACTTTGACGTAGCTCAGTTATGCTTTATGGCCAAGGATGATCACTCTGATGAGGTAATAACTACTGAAAATTTTAATTATAATAAACTTGAGTTAGATTTTCTTGAACTCACTGAAAACCATAAGAAGTTAAAACTTAAAATCACTGCTCTTAAAAAGAAGGTTCTTTCTTTGTTAAACACTGTTGAAGAGCTGAAAGGTGAAAAGAAAGAGTTAGACGAAAATGTTGAGTTCTATACTGCCGAAAATGGTTCTTTAAAAGATGATATGATTGCTTCTAAGAAGGAAAATTCTTATTTGTCTTCAGAAATCCAATCTCTCAGAAGTGTAAAAATCCCTGTAGAAAATGAGTTTTTAAAATCACAATTGGAGAAAATTTGTACACAAAAAGGGAATTTAGAAAAGGAGATCGAAGATCTGAATCTCACACTTTCAAATTTTACACAAGGAAGAGAGAATTTGGATATACTTTTGGGAGGACAAAGATGTGTTTTTGAAAAGAGTGGAATTGGTTATGATCCTTCGAAGAAGCAAAAAAGATTATAAACACTTCTTTAACAAAAATCTAACTTCTCGTTCATCGTTCACACTCTGTACAGTGTGCAACAAGAAAGGTCATTTAGTTAAAAACTGTCCTCTTAAACTAGCTAGAAACCAACTATCTTTTGCTATCAATAAAAGTAAAATAAAGCAATTCTGGGTGCAAAAATCTTGTCTATCTAATCTTCCAGGACCCAAGAAACTGTGGGTACCTAAAGGAACGAAACTAGAATCTATTGTTGGTATGCTTGAAAGTAAAGGTGGATTCAAACAAATGGATCCTTGACAGCGGATGTTCAAGACGTGTGACATGTGATCGTTCTTTGTTCTCTCATATCACTCCGAGGGATGGCGGTCTTATCACTTTCGGAGACAACTCAAATGAGAAGATCATCGGTAAAGGTAAAATTGGTATTGGTTCGAAGTCCATTGATAATGTGTCTTTAGTTGATGGTTTAAAGTTCAATTTGATAAGCATCAGTCAACTAACCGATAGTGGACACAAAGTTCATTTTGAAGGTGACCACTGCCTGATCAGTCATGCCTCAGATGGAGGCACCTTGGTTGGTAAGAGAGATAGTAATATTTATACTTTATCTTTTGATGCAACAAAATATGTCTTTCTGTTCAACAAAATGATATTTGGTTGTGGCATCGTAAATTAGGTCATGTGCATATAGATCTAATCAAGAAACTTCTCTCGAAAGAACTTGTCAGAGGCTTACCAAAGTTAAAGTTTGTCAAGGATAAGGTTTGTGATGCCTGTCAATACGGCAAACAGTCAAAAACATCTTTTCAAGCCAAAAATGTTGTTTCTGCTTCTCGCCCTCTTCAACTCCTTCATTTAGATCTTTTTGGCCCAACAAGACATGCTAGTTTAGGTGGAAAATTTTATGCTTTCGTCATTGTTGACGAATTTTCAAAATAAGGAGTTGAAACTATTGAAAATCCAAAGTGATCATAGCGGTAAATTTGAAAAAGATTTTATACATTTTTGTGATCAAAATGGCATTGCTCAGGAGTTTTCTGCTCCTCGGACACCCAACAAAATGGGGTTGTAGAGAGAAAGAATTGCGCTCTTCAAGAGATGGCCAGAACAATGCTTCATGAAAATTCTTTACCAAAATATTTTTGGGCTGAAGTTGTCAGCACTTCTTGTTACGTATTGAACCGGGTACTTTCAAACGACTTTGTAGTCCAGAAATGTAAGTAAACCACCTGAAATGTTGTTTTGAAGCTGGTTCGGGGGCGTAATTGTCGCCAACGGTGAAAACTTAATTAGATAGTTTTTTCACGAATTTATAAAAAATAACTAGAACGTGATTTTGCCAAAGTGCAAAACAGAGACCCTAGGTATTTTCAAAAGATCTGTATCAGGTAAAAATTTTAGATTTTTCCAAACACTGTAAAGGGGCTAGCTGATACGGGGAACCGTGTAACTTCGCAGTCTAATTTAAAATACCAAGCTAGCGCGATTTTGCGCGAAACTTTTACGAGAACCCTAGGATGTTGGGAAGTTCCATTCCCCAGGAATTCGTGCCATTCCGGAGCCGTTAGCTATTTTTTTGGCCGAACGGCCCTTTAAGCGCTCGATCCTGACACCAGTTCGCGATTTTTGCGCGAAAGATCCGTAAAATAATTTTTAGGTACAGGATGAACTCAAGAAGCGTAAAATAGCATTTTGAGGCACTTTTGAGATTTTTCTTGATGCCAGGGGCATTTTGGTAATTTGCCACCCCGCGAGGGGTATTTCGGTAATTTTCCCGCGCCAAGTTTTCCAAATGACTTTTTAGTCCAGAAATGTAAGTAAACCACCTGAAATGTTGTTTTGAAGCTGGTTCGGGGGCGTAATTGTCGCCAACGGTGAAAACTTAATTAGACAGTTTTTTCACGAATTTATAAAAAATACCTAGAGCGTGATTTTGCCAAAGTGCAAAACAGAGACCCTAGGTATTTTCAAAGGATCTGTATCAGGTAAAAATTTCAATATTTTCCAAATACTGTAAAGGGGCTAGCTGATACGGGGAACCGTGTAACTTCGCAATCTAATTTAAAATACCAAACTAGCGCGATTTTGCGCGAAACTTTTACGAGAACCCTAGGATGTTGGAAAGTTCCATTCCCCAGGAATTCGTGCCATTCCGGAGCCGTTAGCTATTTTTTTGGCCGAACGACCCTTTAAGCGCTCGATCCGGACACCAGTTCGCGATTTTTGCGCGAAAGATCCGTAAAATATTTTTTAGGTAAAGGATGAACTCAGGAAGTGTAAAATAGCATTTCGAGGCACTTTTAAGATTTTTCCTGATGCCAGGGGTATTTTGGTAATTTGCCACCCTGCGAGGGGTATTTCGGTAATTTTCCCGCGCCAAGTTTTTCAAACGACTTTTTAGTCCAAAAATGTAAGTAAACCACCTGAAATGTTGTTTTGAAGCTGGTTCATGGTGTAATTGTCGCCAACGGGGAAAACCTAATTAGATAGTTTTTTCACGAATTTATAAAAAATACCTAGAACGTGATTTTACCAAAGTGGAAAACAGAGGCCCTAGGTATTTTCAAAAGATCTGTATCAGGTAAAAATTTCAGATTTTTCCAAAGACTGTAAAGGGGCTAGCTGATACGGGGAACCGTGTAACTTCGCAGTCTAATTTAAAATACCAAGCTAGCGCGATTTTGTGCGAAAATTTTACGAGAACCCTAGGATGTTGGGAAGTTCCATTCCCCAGGAATTCGTGCCATTCCGGAGCCGTTAGCTATTTTTTTGGCCGAACGGCCCTTTAAGCGCTCGATTCGGACACCGGTTCGCGATTTTTGCGCGAAAGATCCGTAAAATAATTTTTGGGTAAAGGATGAACTCAGGAAGCGTAAATAGCATTTTGAGGCACTTTTGAGATTTTTCTTGATGCCAGGGGCATTTTGGTAATTTGCCACCCCGCGAGAGGTATTTCGGTAATTTTCCCGCGCCAAGTTTTCCAAACGACTTTTTAGTCCAGAAATGTAAGTAAACCACCTGAAATGTTGTTTTGAAGCTGGTTCGGGGGCGTTGGGGTGATAGTGAACCCCCAGGGGCATTTCGGTAATTTGCCGCTCATCGGAGCTATTTTGCTAGGAAGGATCCAGCTTAAAGGGCCATACCTTAAAATAACTTTTAGTTCAGGAAAGGGTGTGAGACACCCGAAAACTTATAGAGTCAAGCAGGCGGCAATGGACTTGGCACCGTTTCTCTTAGCCTTATGCAGTGCTCGATATAGGTGCGCAAGGACAGCTGAACCCCACGAATATGAGTATACCTCCTCAAGATCCTCCAATAACACCATATATTTCGGATGCACCGTGTTTTTCGAATGCGTCGGAAGTAATATAGCTCCAATAGTATACAGAAGGAATGCCTTCGTATACGTCACGAAATCATGACGAGTGTATTCATCCGGTAGCACGCCGTACTGCTCTCTCAGCCATTTAAGCTTGACGCCGTTTGTTGTAAGAGCTGCCCTTGGAATTCCCGGAAAATACTGCCTAGCCATATTCGCTACGGATGCAGGTCTGCCGTGACATGGGATTCCAAGTATATATCCGACATCCTCTAACGTAACAGTCATTTCACCAAACCGGAAGTGAAATGAGTTCGTCTCGCTCCTCCATCGTTCAACTGGAGCGGATATAAGGCAATCGTCGTGTCGAGACAATTTCCCGCAATCGGTGAACAGGGCAAAATTTTGACGGTGTAATAGCTGTATTTGTTTCTCGTTTAGTACCCACTCTTCAAGGTGACTTGTGCTTTGAATTGTTTCCAAAACACCCCTATCGACGCCGTCAAATACGTGCCTCACGACGTGGTCATCGTCATCGTATAGGATTGATGTATCATGAGGTCCGGGGTTGAAATCCATATCTCTAAGAACAAAATATAATCGTAAACCAACTTAGAGTCCATAATATTTACATTCCAAAACTATAATTGGATCTTTAACCTAGCTTACCAACACATTAGCAATAGTCATTATTTCAATGTATTAAAACAAATCCTCACTTCCCACTACTCCGAACGCTTAATTACGCTAGTTCCCACTGAATTTAGCGCAACGTGGTTATATAGCAATATACCCCCCGATGGCCCCTACACCCCCAACACCTCAAAACCACTTTAAAGTCAAGTTTTTAAATGTATTACATCAATTATATACCAAATATATCAGGAAAAATTTTAAAGGGGGAAAGTTACCAAAACACCCGCTACTTATGCAAAATACCCCCTGGCAGTCATCGCCGGTGCGTCACAAGGTTCAGAACATCCGGAACAAAATAAGTTTTCGGGTGTGTCACACCCTTTCCTGAACTAAAAGTTATTTTAAGGTATGGCCCTTTAAGCTGGATCCTTCCTAGCAAAATAGCCCCCGATGAGCGGCAAATTACCGAAATGCCCCTGGGGGTTCACTATTACCCCAAGGCCCCCGAACCAGCTTCAAAACAATATTTCAGGTGGTTTACTTACATTTCTGGACTAAAAAGTCGTTTGGAAAACTTGGCGCGGGAAAATTACCAAAACACCCCTCGCGGGGTGGCAAATTACCAAAATGCCCCTGGCATCAGGAAAAATCTCAAAAGTGCCTCAAAATGCTATTTTACGCTTCCTGAGTTCATCCATGATCTAAAAAATATTTTACGGATCTTTCGCGCAAAAATCGCGAACCGGTGTCCGGATCGAGCGCTTAAAAGGCCGTTCGGCCAAACAAATAGCTAACGGCTCCGGAATGGCGCGAATTCCTGGGAAATGGAACTTCCCAACATCCTAGGGTTCTCATAAAAGTTTCGCGCGAAATCGCACTAGCTTGGTATTTTAAATTAGACTGCAAAGTCACACGGTTCCCCGTATCAGCTAGCCCCCTTACAATCTTTGGAAAAATCTGAAATTTTTACCTGATATAGATCTTTTGAAAATACCTAGGGTGTCTGTTTTACACTTTGGCAAAATCACGTTCTAGCTATTTTTTATAAATTCGTGAAAAAACTGTCTAATTAAATTTTCACCCCTAGCGACAATTACGCCCCCGAACCAGCTTCAAAACAACATTTCAGGTGGTTTACTTACATTTCTGGACTAAAAAGTGGTTTGGAAAACTTGGCGCGGGAAAATTACCAAAACACCCCTCGCGGGGTGGTAAATTACCAAAATGCCCCTGGCATCAGGAAAAATCTCAAAGGTGCCTTAAAATGCTACTTTACGCTTCCTGAGTTCATCCTTGATCTAAAAAGTATTTTACAGATCTTTCGCGCAAAAATCGCAAACCGGTGTCCGGATCGAGCGCTTAAAGGCCCGTTCGGCCAAAAAAATAGCTAACGGGTTTGGAATGGCCCGAATTCCTGGGTCATGGAACTTCCCAACATCCTAGGGTTCTCATAAAAGTTTCGCACGAAATCGCGCTAACTTGGTATTTTAAATTAGACTGCGAAGTTACACGGTTCCCCGTATCAGCTAGCCCCTTTACAGTCTTTGGAAAAATCTGAAATTTTTACCTGACACATATATTTTGAAAATACCTAGGGTCTCTGTATAACACTTTGGTAAAATCACGCTCTAGCTATTTTTTATAAATTCGTGAAAAAACTGTCTAATTAAGTTTTCACCCCTAGCGACAATTACGCCCCCGAACCAGCTTCAAAACAACATTTCAGGTGGTTTACTTACATTTCTGGACTAAAAAGTCGTTTGGAAAACTTGGCGCGGGAAAATTACCAAAACACCCCTCGCAGGGTGGTAAATTACCAAAATGCCCCTGGCATCAAGGAAAAATCTCAAAGGTGCCTTAAAATGCTACTTTACGCTTCCTGAGTTCATCCTTGATCTAAAAACTATTTTACGGATCTTTCGCGCAAAAATCGCGAACCGATGTCCGGATAGAGCGCTTAAAAGGTCGTTCGGCCAAAATAATAGCTAACGGCTTTGGAATGGCGCGAATTCCTGGGGAATGGAACTTCCCAACATCCTAGGGTTCTCATAAAAGTTTCGCGCGAAATCGCACTAGCTTGGTATTTTAAATTAGATTGCGAAGGTACAAGGTTCCCCGTATCAGTTAGCCCCTTTACAGTCTTTGGAAAAATCTGAAATGTTTACCTGATATAGATCTTTTGAAAATACCTAGGGTCTCTGTTTTGTACTTTGGCAAAATCACGCTCTAGATATTTTTTATAAATTCGTGAAAAAACTGTCTAATTAAGTTTTCACCCCTAGCGACAATTACGCCCCCGAACCAGTTTCAAAACAACATTTCAGGTGGTTTACTTACATTTATGGACTAAAAATTCGTTTGAAAAACTTGGCACGGGAAAATTACCAAAACACCCCTCGCGGGGTGGCAAATTACCAAAATGCCCATGGCATCAGGAAAAATCTCAAAAGTGCCTCAAAACGCTATTTTACGCTTCCTGAGTTCATCCTTGATCTAAAAAGTATTTTACGGATCTTTTGCGCAAAAATCACGAACCGGTGTCCGGATCGAGCGCTTAAAAGGCCGTTCAGCCAAAAAAATAGCTAACGACTTCGGAATGGCGCGAATTCCTGGGGAATGGAACTTCCCAACATCCTAGGGTTCTCATAAAAGTTTCGCGCGAAATCGCGCTAGCTTGGTATTTTAAATTAGACTGCAAAGTTACAAGGTTCCCCGTATCAGTTAGCCCTTTTACAGTCTTTGAAAAAATCTGAAATTTTTACCTGATACAGATCTTTTGAAAATACCTAGGGTCTCTTTTTTGCACTTTGGCAAAATCATGCTCTAGATATTTTTTATAAATTCGTGAAAAAACTGTCATTTTAACGCCCTAAAAATTCGCTATTGTGGAATCTTTCGATTGTAATACCCCGATTTGTAAAAACGTAATTTTGACGCCCTAAACACGAATATTATACTGTGGTAAGAACAATTTAAGCGTAACACAATTTAAACAATCAATTGGTAAGAATAAATTGAAAAATACTTACTTGTTTTAACTTGATATATTTATGCAAAAAATCCACCGATCTTCTAGCAGTTATCCACCGATCTTCTAGCATAATTTTTTTTTGTTTGTATGTAGGTGAGATAGGGAGAATGAGGAGAGTGGAAGAAATGATTCGGGGAGGAGGGAATTTATAGACAGAAAAGTGAGAGAGGAAGAGAAGAACCGTGAGTGAAGGGGGAGGGGGGAATGACACGTGGGGGTGGGGGTAGGGTGATAATGACACGTGGGGGAAGGGGGGGTTCACGGGTGGGGGGAAAGGATATAGGGTGTGGGCCACGGGTGGGGGGCAAGGGGGGAAAGAAAAAGCAAAGAAAAAGAAAGGAAAAAAGAAAGAAAGAAAAAGGAAAGAAAAAAAAAGGAAAGAAGAAGGACACTCACGGAAGGGTGGGGGCCACGGGGGTGGGGGGGGGGGGGTCACGGCATCAATGCCAACCGCATGTAGGATATGCGGTTGGGCCCCCATTTTCTCGTGAGCCCATTTTCCCCTTCTTGCGTCCCTTCATCCCCATTTTCTCGCGTCCCTTCATCCATTTTCTCGGGTCCTTTCATCTCTCCCCCCAACCGCTCCTCTTATATGCGGTTGGGTATGGGGGGATTTTTGTGTTTTGTGGGCCCCACTGCATTTTCACTCTTTTGGTACCCAACCGCATATAAGAGAAGCGGCTGGGGGATTTTTGTGTTTTGTGGGCCCCACTGCATTTTCACTCTTTGTAAAAAAATGTTATCCACCCGCATATAAGAGAAGCGGTTGGGGGGACCATGGGTTTTTTGTGCTTTTTGTGGGCCCCACTGCATTCTCAAAAAAAAAAAATTGTTACCCAACCGCTTATAAGAGGAGCGGTTGGGGGGACATGGGTTTTTTATGCTTTTTTGCGGGCCCCACTACATTCTCAAAAAAAAAAAAATGTTACCCAACCGCTTATAAGAGGAGCGGTTGGGGGGACCACTGCATTCTCAAAAAAAAAAAAAAATGTTACCCAACCGCTTATAAGAGGAGCGGTTGGGGGAGAGAATTAATGTTGACCAACCGCTACAAAGTGTAGTGGTTGGGTGGAGAAAAACTTATTTATCCACCGGTGGGTGTGGATCGGCCCCCTATATATATATATATATATATATATATATATATATATATATATATATATATATATATATATATATATATATATATATATATTTATGATTTCATCAATATGTATTTTCAAAATGACAATCTTACACTTATATTACTATTACCTCTCTTCTCTCTCTTCCCCTTCTCTCTTCACCTTCTTTATTTTCTTTCATCGATCAGATTTCTCTCTCTCTCTCTCTCTCTCTCTCACGTGCGCTCGTGCACACCCACACATAGAGACACGAAAATATGCTTATATCTTCAAAAATTAGAACTGAAAACAAGAAAGTGAAGCAAAAAAACTACAAAGATGACGGTAATTCATAGGGATTTCTAGTGAAGTCTCCATCGATGGATAATAAGGCTTTAAACCATTTGATATAATCAAGCAAGGATCTATTTGTACTTGCCAGGAGAACGAATCCAATTTTCGTTTTTACTCCCATAGCATCCATGCCCTAAAAGCGAATATGTCGCGACCCGAACCCACGGGTGAACCTGTGAGCTAGATCCGTGACCGGCCGTAGACGCAATAGACTCCAACCAAGAGCTCTGCCAAGCCTTACTCGCTCAAATCAATATAAGCTGCAACGAAAATTAAAACTTCTACAAACTTTAATTACATTTTCATATTTTTATTTGAATACAACACTTATGCTAAAACTCTTCATAACTCTGATTTGTCAACAACTAAAACTAAACCAACAATCTAAATATTAAGCGACTCATTCAATGCAGTCTCTGGAGGTCCGTGCAAAATTGTCCATTCTTATGCTCCTCACCATCACCTTACTTTCGAACCTGAAATGATAAGTAAGGAATGAGCTTCTATGTGCTCAGTAAGTAACCGATGATTCAACTAGGTGGACCATAGCATGCAGACAATAACTCATTTCATATTATAGCCATATTGAGAAATCTAAAATCATAGAGTTGGAAATCATCGAGTAAAAGGAAATAGAGTACATGGAACCAAAACTGAGGTATGAAATCGTTAGCACAAAAAAACTGACGACAACCGGTTCAACCCCAACATCAGCTTAAACGATATATTGCGGTCAGCATACAAGCCCCATTGACTAGGGCCTGAAATCTCTTCTACATCCAGGATAAATATTATGTGGACGCAAGGGCGAACCACAAGCAACAGTACTGTGCATCAACGTACAAGCTCCGTTGACCAGGGCCCAAAATCTAACTTTCCCCCGTTAGATATGGGGCACAGCAATCGAATAAACAAGATCACTTTTTGGTTCATCGTAAACACAACCACTCATCAATTGATTGTCAAACCATCCTCGTACCCGTGTCGATAGTTCTCAAGTTGTTCAATATTCACAATAACGTCATTTTCCAAAACATCTCACTTGTACCAAACATTTCAAATCTGAGATTCATTTCAATTTCTAAACAAAATATCATTTACATGCTGGTCCAATTTTTCACAAGAAATAAACCGTTAAAAGCTTTGTTTGGCAACTCAAGCCAGAACAACTAAACATAATTAAAACAGCCAATGCTAAACTTCAATTTTTAACAGTAGACAAACATATGCATTTTATATAAAGACACTAGTTGAATCAAAGGGACACTTACTTGTCGCTGACACATTTCCTCGATCCAAAATCTAATGCGATGATCAGTTATTACTTTTGACCAATAGAACTGTTAATGCCATTCCTTTCATCTCCATAGCCCCGACTTCACTATAACCCAAAGGGCATCATTGATGAAAATGCAAAATTCCTATCGAATATTTTCTCAAACAACTCAGACGCCGCATTCAACCGCCTATTACATAACCCGTCTAAAATCGTGCCGAGTTCACCATGTCATTATCGGGCATTTCATCACCATTGCCGAACTTCCCTCAATTCACCCAATTTTAATAACCAACCAAGCAACCTTGCGCTAAATAGTACCCAGTCAATCGCTAGGGCTCACACTAACAATTCCCTTTTATATATTCTCATAACCTATGCGCTTCCTTGTCCAAAACACCTACATGCATAGGGTACACCTTCGCAAGCACACGATACACCGGCACCATGTACACATATGGTACACAACACACGCGTACTTACCATACCACATAGCCGTACAACTCAACTTTACCAGTTGATTTTCACCCAAGTAACCCGTCACTTCCAAAATCCTCACCTACTACTCACCCCGCACGCTACAAAATGCACAAACAACATAGACACATAACCGTACCAATACCAAATGACCATTTTCCACCACACAATACACGTATGCCCATCGCACTGCTACACACACATACACGGGCCTTACACAATATCGTGTTGCCTAAACAGTAATACGCACGTGCACGTTGTGTCCCACATGCACCCCTGTTACACCCATCATCCAACAACCACCACACCTCCACACTTGCCTAATTACATGCATTGTACCCCCACGCTATACACACTAGTTCACCCACAAACATTAATAATAACATACAACATCTGCAGCGCCCACTACACACACACATCACACACATGCATATCTCACGCCCCCATATTCATCACACAGAATGCACACAAACACACTACAAAACACAGTCGCACAGCCTCCCTCACAACAATTTCACACACATACACCACCACAATTTAGTCCATTCCGGCCAATGCAAACACTGCCATGATACCATTCCAGCCATCTCAAGCACCTTCGCGATACCTCCACTCTACACCGCATCCAAAAATTAGAATACCACCACTGCACACATTCACCAACACAAGAACCCAATTCACAATTTACACAAAAATGCCACAAGGAAACTTTAGTCCCCAATTCGCCAAATATGCGTGTTACCGCTGCCCCTTTTGGCGGCGGTAAAAATTCTGCAGAGTCACTATGGGTGGTCAGCTGGTCAGCGTCGCAATCGACATAGGGCATTTCTTGGCAGCTGGTTAATCTGGTTGAAGACACGAAATCACGAGTTGCCTGTTGGATGCTCCGCCATCTTCACCGATCGGACGTCCTGTCGCCGGAATTTCTGCCTGTGCACCAATGAATACACCTGTAAAATAAGGTGGTTCGGTTGAGGAGGGACGGTCGCCGGTGGTCGTAGATTACGGCAAATGAAGGCTGAAGATCGGCAACCGTTATTTTGCTCACCGTGAAACTGTAACGGCAACGCTAATTGGAGGTCCCAGTGGCCACGGCGACTGGTTTGTGGACGGCAAAAAAGAGCCGACAACGACCGATGGTCGACCTTGGTGTTGATTGGAATTCTGGTCGGCCGTCGATGAATATCACACGGTGGTGGCAGCGGGGTGTCGATTGCGGCACGGCAGTCGCGGAGGCTCGGTGAAGAGGCAGCTGGAGTTGCTCACTGGTGATGGGGCTGCTGTAAGTTAGCCGGCGATGGGGCTGCCGAACAGAGTTGTACTCGCTGGAGACATGGTGGCCGGTGACAGCGATCGCCCGGCGACTTGGCGATGGCCGCGACGCCTTTGGCTACAGCATGGTTGTCGCGAAGGTGTTGTGCAGTGATGCTCGATGGAGGCGAGGCCGGAGTTGATCGCCGGTGACCGTTGTTTCACAGAAAATGGCTGCCCAGATCTGTGCAGAGGCGCCGCCCGTTCTAGGGCCGGCTGCCTTTCTCCCTCTCTCTCTCTCTCGTTTTCTCTTCATTTTCTGTCCAATTTCTTTCTCTCCCGTTTTCTTTTCTTTTTTTTTCATTTTTTTTTACTCTTTTATCTTAATTTACATATACATATACATGCATTTTCTTTTATTTTATATTTTTCAATTACCTCCAAACTCTCTTTCCTTTTTTTTCTCTTTATGCATTACAAATTTTGTTTCCCTTTTTGCTTTATGCTCTTTAATACGTATAAATATTTAAGACCAATACATATTACAACAGCAGAACCTCATGAGTTATAAATTCTCTAAAGCAATCAACTGACTTCCATGAATTTATTTATTGTACAGAACTTTATTATTCATAAGTTATGTCATTATTAAAATATGTTGCTAAATGCAACAAATAATATTGCTTACAATAAGTGATACTAAAGATTCAATAGTATCACTTCTACAATTGCCCCCAAATCTTTTTTTCTTTCAATTAATATAATTCATAACGACAATGGCTAAAGATTCAATTAATACCGCTCGCAATATCTTCACTAAAAGTCTAAATTCGTCTTACTTATAACAATCGTCGCTAAGTAATAATAACCAGCTAACCCTAGGTTCAGGGCATCATAGAATCAGTGCCTACTTGGCCAAGATGACCATCTTAAAGGCTTAACCCTTGTGAGGAAACCACAACAAAAACCATAATGCAAAACACAAGACGATGAAGAAAATTTCATCTTCATTGAACCACAACCTGGGAGCAAGCCAAGGAGAAGCTTACGTCCATCTTGCAGAGGCTCCCACTGATTTGGGAAGCCTTCTTGTTGCGGATATGATTGGAGTGGCCTTCGAAAGGCCCCAAAACTAATTCTATGTACTTTCCTTTTTTCCTCTGTACCAAAAAAAAAAATTAAAAAATTGAACCACAACCATTCATGGTGTCCTTGGAATTCTACAGGTTGGTCTTTGGTATCCTATGGAAAGCCATCATAATCATCATTGGAAATGGGAAGCAATTAGTCTCAATCTGTGAAATCCTAATTTGAAACCCTAATTTGAAAATGAGAGAGAGAGAAAGAATGGCATGCTTGAAACCCTAATTTAAAAACCTAATTTGAAACCCTTATTTGAAAATTAGAGAGATCAAAGGAATGGCATGCTAAAAAATTTACCTTTCAAGTCATGGGCAATATGGTCATTTTGTCCAAACCGTTATGTATGTGGGTATTCTGTGTGATCAACGGACATAAGTGCTCATTTTTCAAACTAATGGACACGCTTGTAATTACCTCCAAACCTTAGAGACACTGATGTAATTAACCATTTTTCTTTTCTTTTTTTTACGCTTCTTAGTTATTAAGGTAACCGTAAAAATAATATGGTGACTCACGGTAGACCTACTCGAGTCGAAATTTTCCAAGCGGTTCGCCACCATAGCAACTTGATCCATGTTGCCATAATTCCAGCTGAGTATATTCATTGAATATCTCGTGGTTGGTCAGGCCCAACCACCAAAGCCAACAAACTTAATTTACGGAGGTCTTGCGTAACCCCAATCTCCACCAAATTATCAACATCAATATCCATAGGCAGTAAACCAGAACTAATAGGCTCTAAAGTGTGCAATTCTGATAATGGCCGACCAACCAATGGCTTATATAATCTAGGAGCATTAGAATAACAATTAGCCGATAATATACTACTCAAAGGATAGCCTGAAAGGAATGAAGTCATACTTGGGGGTTGATCAGTAGGGACTATCGCAGTAGTACGAGACTTTTTCATCACAAGCTCGGGGGCTCAGCAATTACTATAATATATCTTCTTTCTCGTTTAAGGGAACTAGAGGTAGAAGAAGAGTTCAAACCCGATGAAGTAACTGCATATCTATCCCCTTCTAATAAAGATTTTCCACCATATAGGCTGTACCAAAGAGCGATTCAACCTAAGAGAGGGACGGCTGAATCCCTACTTGCCCCAAATTCCGCTCTAATTCGATGTATTTAGCAACATCTTGCAATTCATCCGGATTAATTTCAACTAGAGACTCATCACTGGAAGAGAAGTCAAATAAAGAGTCAACCTTGGTATGAAGATTTGGAGAGAGTTAAATAGCGTTCATCAGTAGTAGGAAAACCAACTCGAGAGGCAGGCTGGGGTAGGCTTCCAAAACCCGAAGGCCCAGCATTGAAATCGTTAGCAGTAGGTGCCGGTCCAATAAATCTCCTGTCTAAGTTAGACCCATACTGGTCCAAAAGATTATAGTTAGACCCCATAATGCCCACTTCCTCCTTTATCCCAAACTGCTTAGTCTATAGAAGTAGAAGCAGGAGGAGAATACTCGGGCTCCATCATAAGTTCTTTACCTTTTTCTAAAAACTATTCCTAGCTTAGAAATGGGCCTAATAGACTAATCCCTATATCCCCGGCTATAGCCCTAAAAATAAATTTTAGCCCACCTCTCCCTTAAAGTTCCTTAATCCCCTTCAAATGTTTTCTCGACCTTATCTGTTAATTCATGAGCCACTTGAGAAAGCATTTCATCAAATAAAGTCCAGGTGTTAGCAACCTGAGTGCCACCAAGAGACGTAACATGACAGCTGTCAATTGACTCTCCAGCCAAGGCTACCTTGGCAGCAATGCCACCGGCCACCTTTGAAAATTTTCCTAAACCCACAGGACTCAAAGGTTGAGCCAGAATCATCCTACATTCAATAAAACCTTCAAGAGTTAACAGTGGAGAAATTTTTGGGGTTGATACATTCTCTGATTGGCCCAAAATAGGTATCTCTTTCATAGAGTTACGATGTCCAGAATCCAAGCTAGTTTCCTCCTATGAAACATTACCAAAGCAATCTCTGTTGTATTTTGTTGGTTTTGTTTCAAACCACTTGCAAGGGATGGGGCCCACAATCCCTTATTTCTGGGTCAAAAGGAGCCTAGCAGAGCAAACCATGCTTGCTGCTCCCATGCCCTGCTGCTCCTTATTTTTAGCCGGTGGAAAGTGGCACTCCTTCTTTTCTTTACTTTGGCTCCAAGACCTCTCCATATATATATATGTCAAAAGGGCCGGGCCGCCCGCAGGCTGGCCCGACCCCGCCCTAAATTGGCCCAAGCTGGCCCGGCCTTAACCATAGGGCCTTGGGCCAGGGCTAGGGCCAGGCCCTAAAAAATGGGTTGGCCTGAAACTGGCCTGGCCATGGCCCTTTTTGGCCCAATTTCTGGCCCTTTCCGGCCCATTTTCTAGCCTTATTTTTATTTTTTGTGTTGCATATATTGCTCGAGGAATTGTATTAATGGATGGTGTCGCAATAAGTGGGCCTAAATCTTGGGGAAATGGCAATACATCTAAGAAATTATTTCATCAAACGTACTCCCCACTTTTTCCTATTCAAAAATCAGCCCTTTTTCTCTATGTTTTCACATTGATGAAGAGATGACAAATGGGCTTCTTACTTCCCAAACAGATCCTCCTATATATATATATATATATATATATATATATATATATATATATATATATAGTATATGAGAATGCTGATTTCGACAACATGTTATGCTTTTTCGCGCTCTCGTTCATTGTTAAGAAATTTATGTTTTGTTGCTAATGTACTTTTTAACGAGAAAAGTTAGGGTATGGAACAAGGCATGAAAATAAATAATATTAAGAATTATGGTCATGCTACATGCTAAAGTGTATCAAAATTTGCAGGATGAACTACTAGTGTAGAAGATGAATCACAATATACATTTACAGATTTTTTTAGATGAGGCTAACAGCAGACTGCTTGATCTCCACCTGGGAGAAGCTGATAGCATGCTCTCATTTCTGTAGATACTATGAAATAAAAAATCAGTGGGATGAAAATAAGAGGAATTTTCAAGAGAAAATGTAAAATGCTAGATAAGAGAAAGTAGGAGCAGATGGACTAGATGAAAATGCTTAAGTAATCAACTGCTAATCATTGTTCTTTTCCCAAAATTACAAGCAGCCAGTCCTAAGCCCACGTAAAAAGAGGAGAGCCTATCAAAAAATTTATTTCGTGTGTTAAAATTTTCGCAACACAAAACATGAATATAAAAAAAAAAATAGACCCGAGCCCGGCCCTAAAATTAGGGCCTAGGGCTTGGGCTTGGATTTCCTAGCTTTGGGCCCGGCCCGGTTTCCCAGGCCCAAAGCTCTGTTTTGCCCTACCCTTTTTTTGCCCTCTGGGCTTGGGCTGGGCAGGCCCAAGCCCGACCCTTTGACACCATTTGGCCATAAACAAAAAAAACACAGAATCATAAATTCACACAAACACTGCTTCACATGTTTTCACACACTCAGTCCAAAATTATGTTATACACTGTATTGATTTTAGCGTTAATATATTTTTGTATTGATTGAGTCGTGGAAGAGGACATTCAAGAGGGTCGTTCATGAGACTCTGTTGCATGTGCGTGCAAACGGGAGTTAAGACTATAGTCTAATCCTGGAGGTTGTGTGCCGTGAAGCCCATCGCATCGAGCAACTAGTTCCGAGGGGCCCGAAAAAACCTTTGAGGACAAAGCTCTGGCTTGATTCTATAGATTGGCAAGATTGTTTTAATGTATTTTGTAACGTGATATTATTTATATTGTATTTTTATTTTTTTTGATTTTGTGTAAGAAAGTGCGATTATGCTCCAAAATTATTGTTAATGGATTTATATCCAACATTCTAAAAGGTTGTTTGAAATGGAATCGCAACTTCTCACACAAACGAGAGTTATTCCGGACATAAGTCGAATTGAACGTTTTGACGGAAATAATTTTAAAAGATGGAAAGACATGATTTTGGATGTCTTAGATTTTTCTAAAATCTCGTTCGTTCTAACTGAGCCTGTACCGGATAACAATACTTAAAATTATGCTCAAGTATTAGAACTGTGGAGTAACGGTAATCGATTATGTCTTAGTACTATTCGTAATGCCTTATCTAATGATTTATATGGTGTTTATAATCACTTTACTCTTGCCTTCTCGAGTCTAAATTTCGGAGCAGTTCGCTACAGTAGCAGCTTGATCCATACCGCCACAGTTCTAGCTGTATATTCATTGAATATCTCGTGGTTGGTCAAGCCCAACCACGGAAGCCAGCAGCCTCAAGTCACGGAGGTCCTGCGTAACCCTAATCTCCACCAAATTATCGACATCAATCTCCATAGGCAGTAAACCATAATTATTGGCTCTAACATGTGCAATTCATCAGATAATAAAAGACCAACCAATGGCTTATATAATCAAATAGCATCATAATTACAATTAGCTGATACTGAGGGGTTGATCAGTAGGGACTATCATAGTAGTACTAGACTTTTTCATTACAAGCTCGGGCTAAAAAATTAGTAGAATATCTTCTCTTTCTCGTTTACGAGAACTAGAGGTAAAAGAAGAATGCGAACCTAATGAAGTAACTACATATCTATCCTCTTCTAATAAAGACTTTCTAGCATACAGGTTGTATGAAGAGCCACCAAGAGGGACGGCTGAATCCCTACTTGCTCCAAATCCCCTTCTAATTCCATGTGTTGAGTAGCATCTTCCAATTCATCCGGATGAGTTTTAATTGGAAACTCATCAATAGAAGAAAAGTTGAATAAAGAGTCAATCGTGGAGTGAAGAACTGGAGAGAGTTGATAGCGTTCATCGGAAAACCAACTCGAGAGGCAGACTGGGGTAAGGTTCCAAAACCCGAAGGCCCAGCTTTGAAATCGTTAGCAGCATGTATCGGTCCAATAAATCCCTTGTCAAAGTTAGACCCATACTGGTCCAAAGGGTTACAGTTAGACCCCATAAAGCCCACTTCATCCTTATACCGAATTGCCCAGTCCATAGAAGTAGAAGTTGGAAGAGAATACTCGGGCTCTATCATAAGCCCCTTACCTTTTTCTAAAACCTATTCATAGCTTCGAAATGGGCCTGATAGACTAATCCATTTATCCCGGGCTATAGGCCTAAAAATAAAGCCCACCTCTCTCCTGAAGTTCCTTGATCCCCAACAGCCACCTCTAAAAATTTTCCTGAACCCACAGCCAGAATCATCCTACATTGAACAAAACCTTCAGGAGTCAACAATGGAGAAATTTTTGGCGTTGATACTGCCAATGCAAATTCGGCTAGTACGACTCCAATGTGAATTTTCAAATACATGTAATCGCCTAGCGAACAACGCCCTATGGGTCTGATGATACAACCGTGAATTCTCCTTCCTAACATATCTAACCAAACGCTTTCAACTTAATGTCGAGCTTGGTTAAAGAGAGATTAAGTTCATAGCAAGTTAGGGCTAAATCGACAAAGTAAGTGTATTTGACTCAACCATTTTATACTAGGCATATCTTTGGTAATATCATATAATGATTTCTTTATCTATCGCCTAAGGCAAAATTACTAATGCATTTGACGCCGAGAATGAAGAATTAAATAGCTATACCAACTGACAAGTATAGTTGTCTCTAGATACTTGCGTTTTTGCACATTATGACTTGTGTCATTAAAACTATAGAGTCCGTCAGCCTAAGAACAAAAGCCCTACATTCCTATAATCTTTTTATTGGAGTATCAACTTGGGTATTACTAGAAATATCAATGTCCTTTAACAAATACTCATGGGAGTTTGGTTTGAATATCTTGAAGTTTGTCTTCCTTTGCGATATCCTATAAGTAGAAGCACAATGCCACCATAAACATCATGTTTCCATAGTACACCTTGAATAGCCATTAAGTACTATCGTTGACATCTTTATGACTAGCTTTGCCAACCAAGAAAGTACTGCAACAAAAAAGTTGTGTATATAGAGAAGAAATCAAGCATCCTAACAAACCACTTCCGCTCATTCAATACTCAAATATTTAATTTAACTTCCAAATGAAAGATCAAGTACCTGTACATTTGCAACCAATGGCTGGCAATATCTAAAGCAAGTAATGACAAGAAAACCAAGCCAGGCCTGAAAAATATTATTTAGTAAAATCAAGTAGGCACTAAAATGTAGAGCAAGAGCCAAGCACTACATATATAGGTTGAAACAAAGTTTACCTATAGACTTGGGAGAGAATTACAAGTAGACAAGCAGTACTAATCCTGCGAGACAACATAAATCAGTGAAGACACCCATCCAGTAGGAACAAGGGAAAATTAAGAACCACGTTTAGAGAAAACTGCAAAGATAAGCAAGAGCAAAAAGAAGTGAAGAGAATGGGAGTTTTGTGGAAGAAGCACCTATCTGTCACCATGTCCAGAACAGCTCCGAAGGTCGAAACTGAAACAGCAAAAGGTAATAAATTGCAAACCAAAATCTCATAAGTATACACAACTTTAACAAGTACTTATCCCACCAAGGAAAAAGATAATTTTGCAAACACTCTTTATAGCACTAAACATTTGACCTGAAAAGGCAGACATCGCATTGATTCTTAATGCCAAACCATCGATGTTGTGCATATGTTGGAACTTTCTTGACACAGAGCCAAAACCCTAACCAACTAACTTTAGGTAACTTGTCATAATTTGTGTTGATTAAACCAGTAAGTTTTGTTTTCTATAGTTCTGTGTCGAACTCTCCTATGTCAAAGTCCTAATCATCCATGAGTTTAAGGCAGAGTACAAAACATCCTCTTTCTCGTACCCTTTTGCTTTTACTCAATACTCAAAAGCATTGAGTTCATAGGTATGAAGAAACTACCACCAAGCTATCAGATTCTGAACCAAGCCAATTCCAAACCCACTTTTATACGTACAAAATCCATAACTGAGTATCCCACAGCCCCACCGATTTAGTTCCCAACAAGCTTTTAATAACCGTCCTAGGGGATTCTACTACATTTGTTAAATTCCTAACTAGAATTAAGTACCAAACTGATATAAACTTAATAACGGTCAATATAGATAATCTCGAACCTTGGTTGAATTTCCGGGCGAACCAACCATCCAAAGCATCACATACAAAGCTGAACTCGAACATTCAATCAATCAAGATCCCACACAATTAGCACTTTGAAATAAGTTAAGAAAAGACAACGACTGGAATAAGCACTAAACATGGCTCTCACCTGATGAAATACAGTAGTGAAAAAAGCTTCTTTTCAGAAAAGCATATGGCAAAGGCAACACAATTCAACAGAATTCTTATGTATCCTGCAAAGCCCATATAAGCATTTTCACAAAATCATGAAAGATTGCGACTAGTATGATAATGAACATTTTCACAAAATTCTCATATATAATATCAAAAACAAGCAACAACATTTTACTGGAATGAATCCTAATAAACTCAAAATCTGAGCATTTTGCCGGAATAAATCACTTTATTCAAAAACATAAAATAAAAATTGAATCAACCTAATAGTACCAAGATGTTAGAGAAGGTACCTTTAGACATTCGAGGCTTGAAAGCCAAATAGACACCCACAAATGCCAAGCTTCAGATTCCGATCTTTACGGCGACGTGCATGAATCTGAAATCCCCTCTTTTCACTTTATCTCTTAGCAGCTTTGGTGGGTGGGTGTCGTGCGGGAGGGGGGGGGGGGGGAGAGGGGGAGGTGTTTGAGTTTGGGGGGAAAATGGCTTATGTATTTGGGAAGAAATCTAAGTGGGAGTTCATGGGTGGGTTGGATGCAGATTGAGGAAATTCTAATCTGGCGTGGATATAGGGATAATGGGTCAAGGATGGAGATGGTCAACAAGATGGGGCAGAGGAATTAGACAAGGACAGTTTTGTCTCCTACAAAATTAGATGGAGGAGTAGTTTGGGTACATAAAATGTGAGAATTTGAAAAACCCCTTGTTCAGAAGTTTTTAGAAAACAACCCACTTTTTCTTAATTTTACAAACAATAACCACCATCCACTAAAAGTTAACCCCAATTCCCACTTTTTCCTAATTTTCCCAAAATCAAACCTAGTTGTGGTTATTGTTTTGGAAAAAAAAAAACACAGAGATGTTAGATAGATCAGTTTTGGTTTTTTTCAATTTTTGTTTCTTTTAAGAGGATTTTATTTTCCTTTATCCTTCTTCTCCAAAACACCAGTTTTCAGTACCACCAACCAACACCATCACTCCACAATATCACCGACGTCCATAATCAGTAACCACCACCCATCGCGACCAACCGCCAAAACTACGACGCAGTTACTGCTACCCAAAAACCAGATCTGATGAGATCGACGACAGTCACGAGAGACGGTGTCGATGGCAGTGGAGTGATCGATGACGAGTAGTTGGGAGTGGTGAAATTGACGGCGTTGACGCTAGTCGATAGTGGTTGTGATGTTGTCCGACGTTGATCAATCGTCCGTAGTTATAGTGGTGTGCTTGGTGGTTAAGATGGTGGTGGTGGTGGTGGTGGTGCTTAGTGGTTAAGATGGTGGTTGTGATGTTGTCTGCTTGGTTGATGCGACACAATGGTGGAGGATATTCATGCGGTGGGATGGCTGCGGTGAGGCAGATCTGCCAATGACAATGGCAGAATTATGACGGCAATGTAAGAGATATGTCAGTATGACAGCGGTAGCTAGGGTGATGTGATGGTGGGGTAGATTTGTGGTGGCGCGGCAGTGGGGTGACGAAGGTGGGGTAGTTGCGGCGGCGGCAGAATGTTTACAGTGGTTGTCTGCTGATGGTAGTGGTGGTGAGGGCTTAGATGGTAAGGAGTGTTAGTGGTGAAAGTGATGAAATGAAATGAGTTTTTTTAAAATGTGGATAACATATTGCTTCTAATGAAGTTTGATATTTAGATCTCAAAACAAAAATTAAAACTTAAAATCCAAAACTCCAAAATAGAGTTTTAAAAAACAGTTCCATTTTAAAAATTGAAGGGAAAAAAACGAAAACCGTCTATGAAATGGTTTTCTTCTTCTCCATTTACAAAACAAAAAAAATAAAAATAAAAATTTTGTCAAACACTACCTTCGAGTCGACTAATAGAATTGTCAATATCTCCGACCTTTTCTTTGTAGATTCATCCACTTATATGCTTTCCATAGGTTTGTAACGTTCTGGATAATTATACGGCAAGACACCCACCTAACGACAGATTGCTCATTGAAGTCATCACCATGATATTCATCCCCACAAATTTACTAGTCCCTGCTTGTGATCATAAAAGGAGAACTCCAAACCTCACACAATGCAACTTTTCAATGGCCAATCATCACTACAGCCACCATAACGAAAGCCGAAATGGCATTAAATAAGCCCAGGTGGCTGTGGTTATGGTGCCTTTTCAGGCACAGGGCCACCTCAACCAACTCCTCCACCTCTCCAGCCTCATCTCTTCCTACGACATTCCGGTCCACTACGTTAGCACCACCACACACACCCGCCAAGCTAAGCTCCGCGTCCACGGCTTGGACCCCCTTTCCATTCCCAATATCCATTTCCATGAGTTCTCAATCCCTGCTTTCCTCTCACCTCCCCCTAACCCTAATGCCTCCATTAAGTTCCCATCACACCTCCAACCATCATTGGAGGCTACCTCCCACCTCCGCGAGCCGGTTGCCAAACTTCTATCTGCTCTCTCTCCATCCTATCAAAGAACTGTCGTTATTCACGACTATCTTATGGCTTCGGTCGTTCAAGATATCGTTTCAGTACCAAACGGTGAGGCCTACACCTTTCAGACTGTCTCTGCATTCCATGTTTTTTGCTACTTCTGGGAAGCAATGGGAAGACCTTTCCCCGTTGAATTCGAATTACTAAAAGAGCTGCCTTCTCTTGAAGGTTGTTTCACTTCAGAGTTCATTGATTTAATTAATTATGAACATTCGTACCAAAGGTTCAACAGTGGTAACCTTTACAACACGTGCAAAGTAATCGAAGGTCAGTATGTTGAATTGCTTGCGAAAGAAGAGATCAGTGGCAATACAAAGATATGGGCTATCGGACCCTTTAATCCGGCTTCAATCAGTGATTACAAGAATTTAAATCAACGGCACTGGTGCTTGGAGTGGCTTGACAAACAAGAGCCGAATTCGGTCATTTTTGTTTCGTTTGGAACGACAACTTCGTTAACGGACGAACAGGTGGAAGAGCTGGCAGTTGGTTTAGAAGAAAGCGAGCAGCGGTTCATATGGGTATTGAGAGACGCCGATAAAGGGGATGTATTTGAAGGTGAAGCTAGAAAATTTGAATTAACTGAAGCCTATGAACAGAGAATAGAAGGAAAGGGGATTGTGGTGAGAGATTGGGCACCCCAGATTGAGATTTTGGGGCATCCGTCGACAGGTGGATTCATGAGTCATTGTGGGTGGAATTCCTGCATGGAGAGCATGAGCATGGGAGTTCCCATTGTGGTATGGCCTATGCACTCTGACCAGCCGCGGAACACCATGCTAGTTAGGGGTGTGCACGGTGCGGTTGGTTCGGTTTCGAGCCTGAATACGAAACCGAACCGACCAACATCGGTTTGGGAAAAGATAAACCAAACCGCACTCGAACGGTTCGGTTTGAACGGATTGAATGGATCGAACGGTTCGGTTTGAGCGGATCGAATGGATTAAATGGGAAGCTCTTCGCTTTCAAAGCCCACCAACCCCTCTCTCCAGATGAAGCGATATGAAGGAAAACCCAAATAAGCTTATCTAGCCTCTTCATGACTTAAACCAAAATTGGGAAGACTAAAATTAACATGATTCAGAAGACTAAAGAGTGTTCTCAACAAGCCCCTTCTGGAAATATATTGTCCCTCCACCCCGCCAGCCCCAGCTTTAATCTCATCCAATGCAAACAGCTTAGACTTACCGTTCCACTCAATAGAAGGCCTTGATAGGCCAGGAAAAGAATCCAACTGCTGGAATCTTGCACTTTCGTGAGATAGTCTTCAGACACCTGGGTGGGTGGGCTTGTTCGGAAAAGGGGGGAGGTGGAGACGGCCACTAGAGGAGAGACGTGGCTGAGGGAGGCGCTGCCGTGGAGGGCCGGCGTGGAGCAATAGGTAGATCTTGTCGGCAGAAGGCTGAGGCATAGCCGTGAGAGGTGGAGACGGCCACTAGAGGAAGACGTGGCCGAGGGAGGCGCTGCCGTGGAGGGCCAGCGTGGAGCAATAGGCCGCAGATCTCGGCAGAAGGCTGTGCCGCTCGCAGATCTCGGCAGAAGGCTGTGCCGCTGTGGTCTGTGTAGGCGTGGAGCAGTTAGTAGGAATTAGGGATTTAGGGTAAATGAAAATTAGGGTTTACTTGCTATTTATATTAATGGGTTAAGTTTAACTAAGGTAGTTAGTAAAATTAACTGGGGTTAATTAAAAAATATATATATTATATATTAAGTACGGTCGGTTTGGTTTATATCGGTTTCAAAAAATTAAAACCGAACCGACCGAACTGATTATGCCGTTTGGAAAAAAAAAACCGAACCAACTGTTTTTGCGATCGGTTTGGAATTAGTCGTATTGGTTGGTTCGGTTTTCACAGTTGGATTGGTTTTCACGGTTTAAATGCCCACCCCTAATGCTAGTAACAAAGGTACTTAGAACTGGTATTGCTGTGAAGGAATGGGCCGATCGAGATGAGCTAGTGACATCATCGACAATCAACACAGCTGTTAGAAGATTGATGGCGTCGAAAGAAGGAGATGCGATGAGGTAGAGGGCGGTGGAATTGGGTGGCGCCATCAGCAAGTCAGTGGAGGAAGGCGGCGTTACTCGCATGGAGTTCGATTCGTTTATTGCTCACATTACTAGACAGGTCCAGTAATCTGAGAAAATGCTTCTTCAGCGTCGCATCTGTAACGTACCAGGGAACGTGACAATTCATGGTTTGTGCTTTGAAGAAAATGGAGGGTTCTATGACTATTTCCAAATTGACGAAAATTGGTTATGAATGTGCAATGTTACATGAATAAAGAGATGCGTAATGCATCATATCTGATCTCATGGATGCTTTAGCTTAGTTAGATCTTCGTTTTGTCCTCTTTCCTGGTTGAAGCCTTTTTTGTAATCTCTTTCGCTAATTGCATGTCATACGGTTAACCTTGCATTATGCATCTTAACTTACTCCCGTTTTACACTTTTAATATTTTATTTCTCTTCCCATTTTTTCTCTTTTGCCTCGCTTTCTTCCCTCCCTCTCTTTATCTATGTCTTGGAGTAGAAGGGTATGACTCATATCTTAAATAAGCGTGCAAGTCAAATATTATCAATTAAATTCGGACGGAAGGAGTATAATAGTTAGGTGAAGATCAGAGAGGCATAACCAAAAAAAATAGTTAGGTAGAAGATCAGAGAGGCATAACCTCCCATCGCCAAAAAAAAAAACTCATTTTTGTGTCTTCTAAACAAATAGTCATAGATCTAAAGGGTTAGCATATTACTGTCTAAAGTTTCTCTATCTAAACCCAACGGGTAGCTACATGAGACAACGTCACAAACAAAATCCATTTCGACAAAAAATCTGGCAAACCCAATAAGGCCGAGTTTAATAGTGCTTTTGGGTGGCTCATGTAATCAAAGGCAGATAGGTCAATGCTTGACGACGCTTTTCTTAAGGATGACTTATCCATCTCCCCCAAATCCCTTATTTGATGTTCTATGCACCCAAAAGAAGTCATGAAGAATTGTTGATTAACAAACGAATTCAAAATGCTCATACTAACTATTGAGAAATAATACCTTAATGTATAAGCCTTGTGCGTCTCCTCATTGCAATTGGTTTCAAATTAAATGCTTTCACACGGTATCAACTATCAAGCAGGTCGACTCAAAAAACAATTCATCGACCACTACCCAGTCTAATTGAGTTTATGTGTGGTAGATTCAATGAAGAGAGAGAACCACACAAAAGTTTTGTATTGAAGTATTGTTTAATATTTGCAACTAGATTGGGAGGGAAAAGGCCGTTAATGGAATTTGAAGGAGCCCATAAAGGTGAATACTAAGGGTGCATAGCATAGTTTTTGAGAAAAAAAATATATCTATAATCGTTCAGTACACAAAAATTTATGCCCTTAACTTACCCTAGGGGAAATGGGCATCAGGCCTGATGTATATGTAATTTTTTGGAACCTTCCATTTGTATGTGATGCCTCCTGTTTTTCTTGGGATACCGGTTAGAGTAGCCCTTAGGTTGGTAATTGTTGGGTAAACAATGATATCTGCTCATCGAAGAAATTGATTTATCTAAAGGGACCGGAGGCAGAACAATAGCTATTTAATTCTTTGACAATGTTAAATACCACGATTTTAAAAAATCAATAAATAAATTACAAATTTTTGTTCGTGCTAAATATTGGCTATCTATTAGATTATGCAGGATTATTATTTTTTATTATTTTTTTGTGTGTTACTTCAAATTTAGCATTTTAACAATATCAATTATATATGATGTTCTTTGCTATGATTATACGACTAGGCTTTTGACATTATAAGTTTTCATGCATTTTCAAAATGTTAAAAAAACTTATTATCATCACCTCTTTCAACAAGTAGAGACTACAAACTGCAAATCCGAAGGCCTAAATTACAAATCTACTTAATCAATAATGCATGGATACAACATTGACCTTGTTATGAAATCGCTCTAGATAATTATGTATAGAACACGATAACCAAGTAAGAAAACACAAGAAATATGAGAGAACTCAAATCCACTTTTCACATGTCAGATTTGCAACGCTTCCTCACGTGTATCTCTCAACTGTTTTCCTACTCAAAGAAAGACTCTTCTTTCTTTGCCTACCCAAAGAAAGACTATCCTCTCTTTCCTACTCAAAGAAGGACTCTTCTATCTTGGCCTACTCAAAGAAGGACTCTCATCCCTTGCTCCTTAAACACAATACAAGACACCTTACTTATACTTGAAAAAAGCAGTGATCTTTTCTCTTCAAGCAATGTGGGACAAGATGTCTTATATACTAAGGGCCAAGTTGCAACTTTCTTTGAGTAACTGATGTCGGACATAAATACAAGACATATATCAACAATCTCCACCTTGGCTTGTATTAACAAACCACTCCATAAGGAAAGTGTAATATGCCTTCAGTACCTTCTTCATGTACTCCACCTTACATCCCCTTTAGAGGTAGGGATATACACTCCACCTTGAGCTCAACAAGAAAGAAGATGAATCAAGCTCAAGCAATGCTTGAACTTTTATGTCGTGACTGTCTTCGTGCGCATATCAACTGTGTAGGTCCTCGGCCCCATCTGCCTCTCACCATAGCATAGCGTCGATCCCTTGTCCAGCTGTAACACTGTAATCCCCTTACGTGCGTCAGCCCCATCGTTGGACACCAACGGGATCATCCACTCCACCATCATCATTACCCCGCAATATGGATTAAGCGTAGCTCTTGACTTCTCCATGAAGTCCATCCTAAGCAACACCCCGAGCTCATCCATGTCGATGATGTTGAAATCGGCCTTTCCTGTCCATCCATCGATCCTCAAATCGACGTTCTTGATGACTCCCTTCGTCAGTCGCTCCTCGGCATTCACGGCCGTGAACCAACTTCCATCCTTAGTTGGTTTTAGCCCAAGCCATCGGCAACCCTCGGACTCATGAAGTTGTGGGTGGCCTCGGTATCCAAAAACGCTTCTTGATTCTTCCCGAATACATCCACCGTTGCGTAGAGCAAGCCCTGTCTCTTCTTGCTCTTCTTCCCCTTGGCAGCTTCTTCCTTTGACTTCTGCACGAACACATTGACCATCGGCAATGCCCCTATGCGTGCCTCTCTGTCGCTGCTGGAAGAATCCCCCTTGCTGCCTTTGTGCTTCTCGAGGAACGCAATCATCTTGCCCTTTTGCGGGCAATACCTCTCGTAATGCGGACCTGCACAGTAGAAGCATCCTCCTCTAGGCCCCACATGAGCCTTGTGGTCACGAGAGTCACCATGCTTGCGACTTCCCTCGTGCTTCTTCTCCTCCTTGTGATGGCGGTGATGTCCCTCGTCCCCACTCCGCTCATCATCGGTTGCCTTGGGCGAGCCACTCTTCGACCTACCGTATCCCCCATCTTTGGCACGCTCGTGCCTTGGAGATCTCGGCCTCGGCCTCTCACGTTGCTTGAAGTCTCCTAACCTCTCGACAATCACCATGGCGGAAGCCAAGTCGTGAGGTTCCCTTCGCCGCAACTCTGTGGCAAACCACTGCTGCAACCCATCAATGAAGAAGCATAGTCGCTGCCTCTCGGACATCTCTGGTATTTCGAGCATCAAAGCCGAGTACTCCTTCACATACTCGTGGATGCTCCCTTCTACCTCAGTTGTCAAAGGTTTATCATCAACGCTATTCGGATATAACTGCCTTTGTAGTTCACGCTTGAACTTCTCCCACGCTTTGACGTCGCACCCATCCATGTAGCGACGCCTCCACCATGAGGCAGCTGTATCCGTAAGGTACATAATCGCCGTATGCACCTTCTTTTCCTCGTCGTCGAAGTCGAGGGCTTCAAAGTACCGCTCCAAGTGCCAAAAGAAGTAATCCACCTGCCTTGCCTCTCTCGCTCCATAGTACGATCTTAGCTTCTGCATTTTCTTTCTCCTTGGCTGCACCGCGATACGCCCCTGCCTTGTAGCTTTTGTAAGCTCCTTCTTACAAGCAACTAGTTCTTCTTGGAGCTCCGTGACTTGTCCCTTGAGGTCCTTGCGTCGTTGCACCTCCCACTTGGTGAAATGGGCGACCCTCTCCTCGATCAAGTCATCTAGCTCCTCCGCAAACACATTGACTTTCCGTTCCAGCACAGTTAATCGGCTGTCTACCTCCAAGTCATCTAATCTATTGAAGATTAGCTCCACCTGACTTGCGATAGTCCGCTGCACCTTCTCGATCTTTCCTTTACCTTCTTCGGCCATTGCTCCCACTCAAACGTAGAACCTATGTGAGTAAGACTCAAACCCAAGCTCTGGTACTAGTTGTTACGAAATTGCTCTAGATAATTATGTATAGAACACGATAACCAAGTAAGAAAACACAAGAAATGTGAGAGAACTCAAATCCCCTTTTCACAAGTCAGATTTGCAACGCTCCCTCACGTGTATCTCTCAACTGTTTTCCTACTCAAAGAAAGACTCTTCTTTCTTTGCCTACCCAAAGAAAGACTATCCTCTCTTTCCTACTCAGAGAAGGACTCCTCTATCTTGGCCTACTCAAAGAAGGACTCTCATCTCTTGCCCCTTAAACACAATACAAGACACCTTACTTATACTTGAAGAAAGCAGTGATCTTTTCTCTCCAAGCAATGTGGGACAAGATGTCTTATATACTAAGGGCCAAGTTGCAACTTTCTTTGAGTAACTGATGTGGGACATAAATACAAGACATATATCAACAGACCTCAACCGTAAGATTTCCCTGAGTACATTATGGCATCTAGCGCAAGGCGAAAGACACCAGAACCACCTACGATGGGCATCTCGTGGTACACGTCCATAATCAGGTTGTACCGAGAACTGCTAGAGAGCTGCCATTGTACTCCCCTTATTTGAAGACAAAGTTCCAAGCATAGAGCATGCCACATTCCTCCTGTGACTATGAAGCGTAGAACCCATGGGCTCGGGCTACAAGCCTATAAGTTTGTTTGGGCGCAACCGTCAACGGGTCATCCAACATATTGACACGGCCGAAGTAGTGGGTGATGTAGACGTCGTTTGGGCTTGGGCCACCTGGACAGCAGTTGGGTTCTTGCCCTGGAGGAAGTCATGCATGGAAGTAGAAGGGGGCCCCGCGCGCTTACGACATTTGTTTTCTGCTTTCATTTTCATGATTTTCATATTCAGTTTGAAAATTCGTTCTTGTACTTTTATCATTTTCACCAAAAAAAATTTAGCTATTTTTTCTTATATTGGGTTAAGTTTGAGTGAAAAAAGCTGAAAACACATTGGAGGTGTTTTCAGTTTTTTGTTACTATTTGAGTAATTTTATCCAAAACGAAAACAGAAAATAGTAAAAGTACGTAAAAAAAGAATATTTTTCATCATCATTACTAAAACAGAAAACGAATTTCGTAAACATACGAGGCCGAAGCTTGGTCACCTTCTGCTTTGCATGGCTGAGGTTTTCGAACCACTCTTTCACTGAAAAATGATGATTGAACTGATCCAATAAAAATGGGCAAAAAGTGTTACTGCTAGAAATAATAATTACGATGGGAGCTGCTTGCAAGTGACCAATAGTAGAAAGACACTTTGTGTACGAAGAGATGTTACTTCAACCATCTATTCTACTTGCTTCCTTTTTATGATTGGTTCAATTCATGCATGTGTACTTTTATAAGGTCTAAACCCAAATTTAGCCACCTACATCAAATTTTATTTGTCACTCAAGCTAAAACATAGTTACTATACATGGATGGTGTAATTGTGAAGGCATCCACCTCAGAACCAATTGGCCATGAGGGGAAAGGCCTACAAGGCTTATAAATGATTGTAATACTTCAAAATTATATTTTGGAGTATTACTTGATTGTTACCCGATATGTGATTTATATCTCTCAACACGCTCCCACACGTGACCCGACTGATTTTTGAGCGGGCTTAATACGGGAAGAAATTAACTGGATGACAGTGAGAAACTATTTGTTGATTTGAATTGTCTGCTTTACCTGGATCGACCAGCGCTGATACCATGTGAAAGCATCCATCTCAGAATTAATTGCCCATGAAAGGAGAGGTCTACGAGACTTATATATTGGAGTATTACTTTATTGTTACCCGATGTAGAATTTATATCTCTCAACAGTAATTTTTATAAGCTCGTCTTATCCTTATTAAGTCTCTTTAACTATGAAAAATATAGATCTCAATTGTACGGGTAATTACTTTTGGGACATTATACACGAATTTTTAGAACATATCTATTTTATTACTTCGATTGCCGGTGCATCGAACCGGTAAAACCTAGTTTCTCATAGCAAAAATAAACAATGAATAGTGCAGTGCATTGAAGCTCGCCAAATATTATTCAAATGAAGAACGTTTTAAATGGAGCAAGCGCATTGAAGCTCTAAGCCTGTGATCCACATTTCTTTAAATTAGCTTTTACCGGAAAACCATGCCTGTCGGGGACGAAAAACCGGTCGCCGGCTACCATATAGTAGCGATGCCATACCCGGGTCGAGGCCACATCAATCCCATGATCAACCTTTGCACATTCCTTGCCTCTAAACGCGGCATAAACATCACCATTGTCCTCACCGAAGAGTGGCTAGGCCTAATCGGCCTGGCTCCAGGCGCACCGACTATCCGGCTGCGTACTATTCCCAATGTCATACCGTCAGAAATCAACCGCGGAGACGACTTTGCAGGCTTCATCGAAGCCGTTTTCACTAAAATGGAAACTCCGTTTGATCAGTTACTTGACCAGCTTGACCTCCCGGCTTCTTGCATTGTAGCCGATATGGTGTTGCCATGGATGAAGTCGGTAGGTAGCCGGCGCAACATCCCGGTGGTGTCTTTGTGGCCTGCCGCGCCATCGTCGTTTCTTGCATTCTACCATTCTCACCTCCTTGCTGCTCGTGGAAAACATCCAAAGGAAGACTTACCAGCAGGTACATGAGCTGAGCACTAGCTTATATGGCCGCTATACCTCTCCCTCCTACAATCTTTTATGCAATTTTTGCCATTTGTTAATTTGGATTAAACAGTTCTGATAATGTTGACTTGCTCTTCGGATTCATGGGGCATCAGTATTAGTGTATATACATTCCTTAATTTGGACAATACTTAGGAGCAAAAGTTAAACAGTCTTAAACATAGAGCATATACCAGATCTTTAAAGACAGCCTCATCAAAATCCTGATTATTGAAGGACACCGTCATATGAAAGTCGGGATCACAGAAACATAAAGCTATACGTATGTAAGGGCATAGTGGCTGTTTTTACTCTCCCGATCTTGAGTCTCACTGTAACCATAGTTGATGGTTAGTTTTGATATTTGGAAAAATTAGTCGGAAAAACTCGGCTTACAAAATTAGTCATAACTGCAAGCTTTCATTAAATTAGCTTTGATTCGAAACTGATTTGATGAAAGCTTGCAGTTATTAATAAAATCTCCCTTGTAGCACTTGGCGTGGACAAAATGTATCATCGTCGTAAACCGTATTTGGGAAGACCCACCCTTTTCTAAAATGTAGAAGTTGAAATCAGATGCTAAATGTTTGTGGAGCTGGAGCTATATGTCTTGATAAGGTACATAACCTTGCATACTTTGATCGATCGAAGCAGTTACAGAGCAAGTCGATCCAGAGGTGGTCTTCAAGGCCTAATTGAACTGCTATATTTGTAGATATTATCTAGCACGTGTACAGAGAAATTTAAAACAGTGCCTCCTAGATGAAGTATACGCCCGAAAATATCTGCGTATATAGATTGAGGACAAACTATAACTATGAACTGATAGAAAGTGTATCTGCGGTATTTTGAAGCAGAAAGAAAAGAAGATATCTTTGACGACCTTCCGGGAGTTTCTTCAGTGGTTAAGGATACCCGTATTCAAAACCTCATGCGTAAAGCCTTTTCTTATGCAACCAAAGGACAAGGCCTTATCTTCACTTCATTCTACGAGCTTGAACCACATACAATAAACAGTCTGACAGCCGAACTCCATATACCTATCTACACAATTGGCCCTGCCATCCCTTACTCGTCACTCAAAGACCAATCTTCCATGTCCATTCATATTTATGATGAGGAATGCTTTAAATGGCTGGACTTACAACCTGAAGCATCTGTCCTGTATGTATCAATGGGTAGCTTCTTATCGGCATCAAATGAACAAATGCATGAACTCTCAAAGGGGCTTAGTGCAAGCGGATTCAGGTATTTGTGGGTTGCACGAGACAAAGCAATGTCTTTACAGGAATCTTGTGGTACGAATGGGCTAGTTGTGCCATGGTGTGAACAATTGGGAGTTCTATGTCATTCTTCAGTAGGGGGATTCTTGACACATTGCGGGTGGAATTCAACGATGGAAAGCATCTATGCAGGTATACCGATGCTCACTTTTCCTTTGGCTGCTGATCAACATCATAATAGTGAACTAATAGTAGAAGGTTGGAAAATTGGTTTGGAGTTGAAGTCCATTGTCGGAGCAGATAATGTGGTCGGAAGGGAGGAAATTTCCAACAATGTCAAGAGGTTGATGGACCAAAATGGAGAAGAAGGTAAACAGTTGAGAAGAAGAGCAAAGGAGCTTCAAGAAACCTGTCAAAAAGCGATTGAAAACGGAGGATCTACTGACTGCAACAGCAATGCCTTCTTCGAAGATTTTGTGCATGGAAAACAAAAGCTACCATGCAATGTTGATTTATAGCGCAGTGTTTCCTTGCTTATATCGTGGAATTTGAAGCTATTCAGTTCTTGTATTGTGGTCTTCCTTGTAGCCTTCTCATTTATTGAATTGATTGATGATCTTCTTGTGTTGGTACCGAAAACTAACATAGTCATAGAACTGTAAAGTTCAATTCGGAGTAACAGAGTCTGCCGGCCACTATAAACACTTGAGGAACGTATGCCAACTTGCTATATTGGCAAGATATGTACTAAAAGATTCCGTATATGGTACATCAAGTCATTTTTTTTCTGTGTGTTCAGTAAGTCACAGAACTTAAGGGTCGTGAGTTACACACATACGGTTCTTGAGGATTTGCATTTATCCTTTGATTTTCCCACATATTGCTTACATGACGCAATAGAATCAATATCTAGCTGAAAGCAACAACTTTATATCTTCTCTTTTTTCGGCATGAGCCAAAGGATTAGCATATTACTGAGGTCACCTATCTTTTGCTGGGTACAATTTACAAAGGTATTTCCATCTTTCCGATCAAAAACAAGTCTTGACTTACGTTGCTAATCCATTTTGATTACCACCGGCCTTTCGTTACTGCACGTCAGTTAATATCTAATGGTCAATCGTTAACAATAGCAACCCGGTCAAATCGGGACACACGTCACTCTGTGCCAAGCGTACAAGGAATATGGGTCTAAGGCACAAAAGTGTGCACTTAGAGGAGCGCCTCCAGTGAAGGTGGTCACCACGCTGTAGAGGGGCAAAGCACTGGGGGTCGCCTCTTCGAGTGGTCACCCTTGTGAAAAATTAGTGCGTCTTACCTTTGCTTTAAGCTCTAGTTTTTATTGACAGTTATTAGTTCCTATTTTCTCTGCAATTTAGTAGGTATTGGAGTTCTTCAATTTGGTTAGTAGGTATTGGAGTTTTTATAGGATAAGTTTGTTAGCGAGTTGAGAACTTGTAGGGATTTTCAGTTATGTAATTTTCTATTTAAGAAGTCAGTGTGTAGCCTTCCAAAATAAGAGAGAATACTTTTCCAGAATTTAGCTCTCTGCTGTGTTTTGTGCCTATTCTCCTTATTGAATTCTATGTGCCTATCCATACTCTGTTCTTGTTGAGAACCCTGCCGAGGGTGTGGGGTAGAGGTTGACGAGGATGTTGCCCATAGGGGGCTCGCTAGAGTGGAGGTCTACTTCTCTAGTTGTTTTATAATCACCGCATTCATTACATGTTGAGTGGGAAAATTATATGGTGGATGTAAGCCAACAATGTTACAAAGTTTAGAATATTCAAGATAAAGAAACACCGAACACATAAGATCAGTGTATCTAAAATTGTGAATGCTTAAGTTGATCTAAAATATTCAGATCAAGAAACACCGAACACATAAGATCAGTGTACCGAGAATGGTGAATGCTTAAGTTGATTGGCAGCCAAACAAATGGGATAAAGTAGGAAATAGGGACAGAAAAAGTACCAAAAAACTCCTTATGGAGAGGTTTTCAAATTTAAGAAATTCCCAAATTATTTTCTTTGTCTAAAGTTTCTCTATCTAAACCCAACGGTTAGTTACATGAGACACCGTCACAAATAAAATTCATTTCGACTAAAATTGAGGCAAACCCAATAAGACCACCGAGTTTAATAGTGCTTTTGGATGGCTCACGTAATCAAAGGCAGGTAGGTTAATGCTTGACGACGCTTTTCTTAAGGATGACTTATCAATCTCCCCCAAATCCCCTATTTGATGTTGTATGCACTCAAAAGAAGTCATGAAGAATTGTTGATCAACAAACAAATTCAAAATGCTCATACTAATTATTGAGAAATAATAACTTAATGTATAAGCCTTGTGAGTTTCCCTCAATGCAATTTGTTTCAAATTAAATGCTTTCACATGGTATCAAGCATGTCAATTCAGGCTCAGCAAACTATTCATCAACCACTACCCAGTCTAATTGATTTTATGTGTGGTACAGTCAATGAAGAGAGAGAATCACAAAACTCTTGTATTGAAGTATTATTTAATATTTGCGACGAGATTGCGAAGGAAAAGGCCCGATGGAATGTGACGGAGCTCACAAAGGTGAAAGTTGAGGGTGTATAGCATAGTTTTTGAAGAAAAAAAACACAAACTATAATTGTTGAGCACACAAAAATGCCCTTAGATTACCCTAGGGCAAATGAGCATGAGGCCTGATGTATATGTAGTTTTTTGGAACCTTCCATTTGTATGTGGTGCCTTCTGTCTTTCTGGGGATACCCGTTAGAGTAGCCTTTAGGTTGTTATTGTTGGACAAATATTGATATTTGCCCATCGAAGACATTGATTTATCTAGAGGGACTGGAGGCAGAACAGTAGCTATTTAATTCTTTGACAAAGTTAAATACCATGATTTTACAAAATTTCAAAATAAAATACAAATTTTTGTTCGTGCTAAATTATTGTCTATCTATAAGATTACGCTGGTTTTTTTTATATTTTTTGGTTATTTCAAATTTAGCGTTTTAACAATGTCAATAATGATGTTCTTCGCTACGATTTAGTATGGTTTAATCGTTATACACACAATCATGAATGGATATACTGGACAGTCTGCTTTGTTAGACATTGACTAACTTTTAGCATTTTGAACATTCAATTCTCAGATTATACAACTAGGCTTTTGACGTTATAAGTTTTCATGCATTTTCAAAATGTTAAAAGCCTTTTTATCATCACCCTTTCAACAAGTAGAGACTAGAAACTGCAAATCTGGAGGCCTAAATTACAAATCTATGTTAATAGATAGCCTGCCAAGCAAGCCACACACAAACTGCTCTTGCACAGCCGTAACTGCCGCCCCATATCCATGCGCAAGACTGCTGTCTTATCTCAGATTCAAACTCCACATTTTCAAATATTTGAAGTGTAAAACATAGTCCATCTATCTCTCCACTTCTGACTCACGTCACTTGTGCAAATTAGGATATATATCCTGTAACTATGTAAAGAGAAGAAACTCAGAAATGCAAATACAAAAACCGTTTTCTCTACATGGTATCAGAGCTTCTTTTGATTAAAAGCTCAGTTTCATTGATCCATGGCCAATCCTGTGGTTCTCTTCAATGCACCATCCCATCTTCCTACCAAACTTACATACACCAATTTCACAGTATGGAAAACTCAACTATACTCCGGTCTCATTGGTCACAATTTGTTGGGTTTCATTGACGGTTCGTATCCACCACCGTCTCAAACCATCCCTGAATCCTCCACCTCCACCAAACAGATTCCCAACCCGGATTATATTCTCTGGCATCGCCAAGATCAACTCATTCTCAATGCAATGCTTGGTAGCTGCATTGACACCATTCAACCTCACATCTCCACCGTTTCCTCATCACAGGAAGCATGGGAACGTCTCCTAGTTCTTTTTGCAAATAAATCTCGCTCGCGAATCATGTCCCTAAAAGAACGTCTCCTTACCAATTCTCGTGGTACTCGTTCCATTCAGGAATATCTTCAACACATGCGGGCTATTGCCGATGATCTTGCACTTGTCGACAACCCACTATCTGAGGATGACTTGGTACTCTACATTCTTGCTGGTGTAGGACCGGAATTCAAAGAAATGGCAGCTGCTCTTCGAGCTCGTGACACACCCATTACATTTGATGAGCTCTACGACAAACTTGGAGACTATGAACTCCAACTGAAGAAGGAAGATTCCACCCCTTCTCTTTCTGAAGCTACGGCGAATTACACTCATCGCCCAAACCGGTTCTCCTATCGAACCACCACGAACCCTGGCAGTGTACCTTTTGGGCGCCACTCAGAACATAGTTCACCCCGCGGCACCAATCAATTTTCTGGTCGTCCAAGTACCAATTCTACCCGCGGCAATCATTGGTCAACTCCAAATAATCAAAATCGCACAACCAATTCTCGGTCATCTCTACACTGTCGGTTCTGTGACCGTCCTGGCCATGCTACAAATGAATGCCGGAAACTTGCCCGTTTTCTCCGTGAAAATGATGTTCAAACCATGCATTCTGTTCATTCGCCTCAAATTGCTCCACCTACTGCAAACGCGACCACATTTCACCGTCCAATCTCGCCATCATGGTTGTTTGACACTGGAGCCTCTCATCATGTCACGTCTGACACTGCCAATCTTCATACCTACTCGGACTATGGCGGCCCCGATGAAATACATATTAGTGATGGTTCAGGTTTGCATATCTCGCACATTGGCCATGCCAAATTGCGCACCCCTCATACCAACTTTGCCTTAAATGATGTTCTATGTGTTCCTTCCATAAATCGAAACCTCATTTCTGTTGCAAAATTTTGTCAATCCAACAATGTCTCACTTGAATTCTTTCCTCTTTATTTCTTGGTGAAGGATCTACGCACGGGGGCGCCACTTCTTCGCGGGGAGAACGTAAATGATGTCTACTGCATGTCGTCATTACCCGTTCCACAAGCCCACTCTACTTCAAAATCACCACTCATTGAATGGCATCAGCGTCTTGGTCACCCATCACTCCTAGTGCTTCGTTCTGTACTTCAATCACAAAAGCTAGAATCTCCCGTTTCATCCAAAAATTCCTTTCATTGTAATTTTTGTGCTTGTAATAAAAGTCATAAATTACCATTTGATGTTAACTCGTTCACTAGTAGTCGGCCCCTGCAACTAATTTACACTGATGTTTGGGGACCCACTGATTTATCGTATGATCGTTTTCGATACTATCTTATTTTTGTCGATCATTACACAAAATATATCTGGTTGTACCCTATGCGAAAAAAATCTGATGTTCAAACTCTGTTTCCTCAATTCAAAAAGTTGGTTGAAAATTTCTTTCAATTACCTGTAATTTCTGTTTACTCTGACAATGGTGGTGAATATGAATCGCTCAAAAAAAATTTCTTAGAAAATGGCATTTCTCATTTCACCACCCCTCCCCATACCCCTGAACACAATGGTATTTCTGAACGTCGTCATCGGCACATCGTTGAAACTGGTCGAACACTCCTTCAAACTGCCTCCCTTCCGCTAAAGTTTTGGCCACATGCATTTCTCACCGCTGTTTATCTCATCAATCGTCTTCCCACTCCTGGCCTTAATTTTAAATCTCCATTTGAACTGCTTTTTCATCGCACTCCGAATTACACTCGTCTCAAAATTTTTGGTTGTCTCTGTTACCCCTGGCTCCGTCCCTACACATCGTCTAAACTCCAACCCCGTTCTACTCCTTGTATTTTTCTTGGTTACTCCACCACTCAGTCGGCGTACAAATGCTTTGACCCTCTTTCAAATAAACTCTACATTTCACGTCACGTCAAGTTCGTAGAACACGTCTTTCCCATGCAAGACGGCAGTGACATGCATTTACTTCTTCCGCAAGACTCCAACCTCCCTGCCACGGTCAACACTCCACACGTGAACAACCAAAGCCCAAATTCACTTTCAAATTCAAATTACTCTCCCACCATTATCCAGCCATATCCATCTCCTTCCTTAACTTATTCAAATAATTCAACACATTCAAATCCCACCCAAATCTGCCAAACTCTCTCACCTGAACTCCCACCTTTCACGCCACATAATCCTTCCAAATCTTCTTTATCCTTTCCCTCCTTATCTCATCCAAACACCCACAATTTCGATCAATCTTCCCCATCCGTAATCCCACATTCAAATTCTACTTTATCTCCATTATCTAATTCCAACAGATCATCATCCCCTTTACCCACGGCACCTACCGCTGATACCCATCTTCTTCCCACATCACCTCCTACGGCATCACCATCACCCACGCCACAAACCTCTTCCCCATCATCTTCTCCAAATCTTCCTGATCAACAACATTCGTCCACCTTACGTCCCTCTCGCACCCGTCGACCCAACCCCAAATACTTTAACCCTAAATACGTTAATCACACCACCGCACACCCTTTAACCCCTACCTTAGAACCCACTTGCCTTTCTCAAGCTCTAGCCGAACCTCAATGGCGCCAAGCCATGTCCGAAGAATTCGATGCTCTATTACGCAATGGCACATGGGATCTCGTCCCAAAGACAGACCAAAACATAGTGGGTTGTAAATGGATTTTTCGAATCAAACGCCATCCTGACGGCACTATTGCCAAGTATAAAGCTCGTCTTGTGGCAAAAGGATTTCATCAACGTCCTGGCCTTGACTACGCAGACACCTTCAGTCCGGTCACCAAACCGGCAACCATTCGTATTGTCCTCTGTCTGGCGCTCTCACGGAACTGGCCACTTCGGCAACTTGACATCAACAATGCCTTCTTACATGGCACTCTTCATGATAATGTTTACATGGCTCAACCTCCGGGTTTTTTACACTCCACCATGCCCCATCATGTCTGTAAACTCCGCAAAGCTATTTATGGTCTCAAGCAAGCACCGCGTGCTTGGTATCAAGAACTCAAAGGATATTTACTTCAAGTCGGCTTCACAAAGTCTGTGGCAGATGCCTCCCTCTTCATCTACACCAAAGAGAATATCACTGCCTACTTTCTTGTATATGTAGATGACATTATCTTAACAGGCAACAATTCTGACTTCCTAAATAGCTTTGTCAAGAACCTTAATCTCCGGTTCTCTCTCAAAGATCTCGGCCCGCTCCATCAATTCCTGGGTGTCGAAGTCATTACCACGCCCGATGGTCTCTTTCTATCTCAACACCGCCACATCAATGACTTATTGCACACCTTCTCCATGACCGGCGCCAAAGAAGTCAATACACCCATGTGTAACACCTATGCTCTCACCCTCCAGGAAGGTTCTCCACATGTTGATCCGACACCTTTTCGAAAATTGGTAGGTGCCATGCAATATCTCTCTATCACTCGGGCTGATGTCTCATTCGCGGTGAACCGTCTCTCTCAAGTAATGCACTCCCCCACTCAACGTCACTGGACAGCTCTCAAGCGTGTTCTTCGGTACCTGAAGGCCACCATTCATCATGGACTCTATCTCCGCCGAGGGGCTCCTCTCACACTTCAAGCCTTCAGCGACTCTGACTGGGGTGGAGATCATGACAGTGGTCGCTCTACCACTGGTTACGTCCTTTATCTTGGTCCTAATCCAATCTCTTGGAAATCGACTCGTCAAAAATCTGTCTCTCGTTCCTCCTCCGAAGCCGAATACAAAGCCGTTGCCAATACTACGGCCGAAATCCTTTGGGTTACAAATCTTCTTCATGAACTCGGAGTAACCCTTCCCAGTCCCCCTACCCTATTCTGTGACAATACTGGTGCCACCTATCTTTGTGCAAATCCAGTCTTTCACTCCCGAATGAAACACATTGCCTTGGACTACCACTTTGTTCGGGAATGCGTCACAAATGGCTCCCTCCGTGTTCATCATGTCAGCACCAAGGACCAACTGGCGGACATTCTGACTAAAGCTCTTCCTCGTCTGCAATTTATTCCTCTCCGGTCCAAGATTGGAGTCACCAATGGAGCCTCAATCTTGCGGGGGCGTGTTAATAGATAGCCTGCCAAGCAAGCCACACACAAACTGCTCTTGCACAGCCGTAACTGCCGCCCCATATCCATGCGCAAGACTGCTGTCTTATCTCAGATTCAAACTCCACATTTTCAAATATTTGAAGTGTAAAACATAGTCCATCTATCTCTCCACTTCTGACTCACGTCACTTGTGCAAATTAGGATATATATCCTGTAACTATGTAAAGAGAAGAAACTCAGAAATGCAAATACAAAAACCGTTTTCTCTACAATCTACTCAATCAATAGTGCATGGCAACAACATTGACCTCAACCGTAAGATTTCTCAGAGTACTATTGAAGAAGTAGGTCTCAAATGTTACGGCTCCTTGCGCAAGGCGAAAAACACCAGAACCACCTACGATGGGCATCTCGTGGTACGCGTCTATAATCAAGTTGTATCCTAGAACCACTAAAGTGTTGTCATTGTACTCCCTGTCTTTGAAGACAAAGTTCCAAGGACAGAGCAGGCCAATTTCCTCCTGTGAGTATGAGGCGTAGAACCCATGGGCTCAGCTTACAAGCTTGGAAGTTTGTTTGGGCTACCCGTCAACGGGTCATCCAACGTATTGATACGGCCGAAGTAGTGGGTGATGTAGACGTCATGTGGGCTTGGGTCACCAGGGCAGCAATTGGGTTCTTACCCTGGAGGAAGTCATGCATGGAAGTAGAAGTGAAGCTTGCTCACCTTCTGCTTTGCATGGCTGAGGTTTTCGAACCACTCTTCCACTTCCTTGGGACCTTTGCTTTTGCCGTGGGCTAAACAAAAAGATATGAGCACGGCAAAGAACACAGGAAATGCTGTTAGCTTCCCCATCTCTACCTCTTAATTGTGTGTGTGTGTTGGGGGTGGGGGGTGGGGGGGGGGGGGGGTGGTGTTGAGACTTGAGATTAGGGGTACATTATATAAAGTTTTAGGACCTGAGCTGAGCACAAAGTGAGAGCGGGAGGCATAGATTTACAAGTAGATGCATGTAGCAACGCAAAAATTGTTATGACAACGATAAAATATGTTGTCTGGGCATACACTTGGGCGTACATTAGTCAGATGAAATAAAATAAAAAAATCATTGACCTTTGTTTGCGCTGCTGGGCAAACTCACTATCGATCGCGCGCTGATGACGCAACCGGTGAACAGCGTGAGATCTTTTTGCCTCTTAAGCCTGAGGACTTCACTAAAAAAGAAAACTCAATAATAACAGAAGACTAACTAAATCGATAAACGATGCGCCCACTTGAAATACAAATACAACTGTGATCGTGATTCGAACACAATTCTTACAACGAACTATGCTTCCTATTGAAGCTACACAGATCATCTAAAGGCTTCTTTACAAGGGAAATATACAGGTTACCTAAGTTTTTTTCTTAATCTAAATGTAGTTGGATGGATTGACGACCCCTTTCTCTGTTGCCTTTCATCTGTTTTATACTTGATAATGTCTGTAACTGCCTTTCCTTGATAACTGTCATCTTTTATCTCCATAACTTCTGAAAACTCCTTAATCGTGTTCATTGCGGTTTACTTTAAAATCTCAACCTCCATGATGCACTATCGATCGTGGCATTGACTGGCAGTTTCCTCTTTCCTGTTCCCACTAACCGAATTCCATTTGTGCACCATCGATCGTGGCATTGACTGAAGGTTTCCTCTCTCTTGTTCTCATTAGCTGAATTCCATGGTGCACTATCAATCGTGGCCTTGACTGGCAGTTTCCCCTTTCTTGTATGGTTTATTCAACTATTTGGTCTTCCCGCTTTCTTTGCTCATTCAAATATTGTAACCGTGTTCCTTTCCACTTCTTTTATGCATTCTTCTGTGGCTATTACTATGCCACGTGTCTGCATGCTATTGGTTAAAATATTTGGTGCTAACATTGCCCCCCTTTTAACTCGTGCGACGATATAGTCGGGTGAGTTAACTTTGTTGTATCAACTTCTGTTGCTTTTAAAACTCTTAACCGTTTTATATTTGAAGCTGTTTTAAATTGATCTTCTTAGCAAATCAGGGTTTTCTTCGATAAACCCTAAACCTTCAATTGCTTCTTTCTCATACCCTTCAGCGATTATGGTGAAAACAAGAACTTTCCTTCATGGCAATGGGGGAGATGGAGTGGAGTGTCCTTCAGCCCCTCGATGGGGTGTTGGGGCTCTCATGAATCACATTGACCCTATTGATTCACGCATTTTGATTTCTTATAAGAAACACTCAAAACCTGCTCCACATATTTTAGGTCCTTTATTTAGGGCTCGTCCTCAAGCCCTAGAAGGATATTCAGTTGATGATTCGGGACAATTGCTGCTCAATTCCCCATTTTTAAATTGGAAAGGTTGGGGTGAGACTGGTTTGCCGATTAGATCCTGGCCAACACTGGTTCATGCCGATTGGGGTTTATGGGTTGACCGTCTGTCTGCTACCTATGCCGATCAATGGAAACGGCAAGGTATTTTTGAACTTATTCATATGTCTAAAACCCTTCCCAAAGTAGATCGGTGGCTTTTATCGAGCTCCTTTTGCTTTTGGTCAATCACTACCAATTCTTTTATGTTAAAAACCAAGATGATGGCTCCTACCATACTTGACGTTTGTGCCTTAATGGGACTTCTGCCGATTGGTAGTCATGCCAATGCTTTGACTTGTCATAATCCAACCAATCTGTCTCTCGATGTTTCATCTTCCAAATATTCTGAGACTTTTGAAAAATGTTTTCTTAAATCAAAGAATATTAATTCTTCTCCTGATTTGAAAGAATTAGCCATTTTTCTTTGGATGTGGCTTTCTCGTCATGTTTTTTGTATCTCTAGTCCAGTGTTATTAAAGGCGCGCCTAGGCGCAAGGCGCGCTCAGGCGCAACATCCGCGCCTCGCCTAGCCTAGGCTCAGCGCGTTCAAGAAGGCGCGCGCCTGGACGGTCCAGGCGCAAAGGCGCAAGGCGCAACACAGCACGGGAGGCGCACGTCTAGGCGCAATTCTGCCTCACTCTCACCGAAGCAGCTTCTCTCTCACCTGCACATCGCTGCTGAAATCCTGTTGCTCTGGCCGCTGCTCCGGCCGACACTTCGCCTTGCTGCTCGAGCTCGACTGCTCCACCGAAGCAGCTTTTCTCTCACCTGCGCTACCGCATCGCCTTTCCCGTAACGGGAATCCCGTTGCCGTCGAAATCCCGTCGCTCCGGCCGCTGCTCCAGCTGACACTGCAGCAGTTTCTCTTCGTCTTGCTGCTCGGCTGCTCCATCGAAGCAGCTTCTCACCTGCTGACCTGCACCAGTTCTTTTGCTGGTTCGTGACAGCCTTTTTGTAATGAAATGACATAGGCGCCTTTATTAGTGCTATGTTTTTCTCTTCAAGTCCGCAAGGAAAGGACAATAATTGTCGATAGAAATGAAATCTTTTTGGACTTTATGATCCACAATATATATGATATGTTATTGTTGTTTAAAATTGCCACTACCGGTTGTTGATATATACATCTAGAATGTATTTATATATAGATAGGGCATATAAAATCTAACATGATGAAGTATTATACAATTCATTTATTAAAAAGTGGAAGATTAACTGAAACGAAGTAGAACAATACTCTGAAAATAAGCTAATCAAGTTTTTTGCTTAATTTTATTGTTTTAATGCACTATTATTTATTTATTTTTATTTATTTTAATATTACGCCTTGCTTCGAAAAGGCGCGCGCCTGCGCCTTGCGCCTCGCGCCTAGGCTCCAGGGACCTTTTGCGCCTTAGGTGCGCCTGCGCCTTTAATAACACTGCTCTAGTCTTTCCTTGACTAAAGAATACTTGAACTTAGCTATCAGTTTAGCTCATGGTAGGGAATATGCTCTTGCACCTTTGGTATTAGGTAATTTGTATAGGTCAATGTTTACCATGGTGGAAAAGAAAATTCATTGGAGCACTGGTGGTCCTTTTTTGTTGATGCAACTATGGTTGCATGCCTATTTTCCAGAATTTAGTCCCACCATTTCTGACCAACCTGATTCTTTCTTCTTGACCTATGGTCATCGCTTGTCTTTAGGTGATATCAAGATACATTCTTTTATATCCTGTTTCCGTTTCTTTTTTAACTTCAATTTCTACAAGCGTGCTCACCCTTTTCTTGCCCGATCGATCGGTCCTCACTGGTTTAGAAATCTCCCTACTTACATAAATGATACTATGTCCATCGAATTCCAAGATATGGTTCGAAGAATATGGGCTAGTTTTCTTTGTGGCCGATTTCTTCATTCTGGTGGTCAAATTGTTACCACTCCTTCAGGATCTTGTGGATATGAGCGGTATATTCCTTCGCAATTTGGCCAGCAATTCGGTTTGGCACAAGGGATTCCAGCCCCTTTTTTCATAGATAACGGCTTTTTAGAGTCCAAAGAAAGGATTAAACGAATCACAGTGAATCATATCAAGAGAATCGACAGAGCTGTTGATGAAATAATGGACATTTTTGTTATGTCCAATTTCAAGATTCGTACTGCTAGGACAGTCACCCTTTTTGACCCCTGGTATCAAGAGAACATCGTGCATCTGTATGGTGACAGTACTTATGCTTCTTGCATGGTTCGTTTAGCTGTGGACAACCCACATCGACCAGGTATTCTCTTTCCTTAATGCTATTTATGGTTGATTATATATATATATATATATATATATATATATATATATATATATTTCTCTTTTGCTAAATCTTAATTTATCAATATAGGAAATGTCAATCAACCTGTTGCTTCTAGGAAAAGGGATCGATCTCCTTCTGTAGGACCTTCTCAAAGAGTATCGAGAGGGAAAAGGAAAGAGCCCATTACTGAACCTCCCTCGGAAAAACATGAAGTTGATGATAACTCAAATGATTCTTCTGAGGATTTATCATCCGAAAAAGAGTTTGAAGACATGGAAGAAGAAGATGATGAAGAAGTCGATGTTCCACTTATTCATCACAGAAAGACAATTAGAGAGAAAGAGAAGAAGAGGCAATTTGAGCATGTACCTGATGATACTCATTCTAATAATCCATCAAACGAACCTATATCAGTCATTCCTTTGAGTGTTGTTCTCCCTTCTCAAACTGTCTCAGCTTTTGTCCCTTTTCAGCCAGGTTTGACCTCTCTGTTATTGTATCTCTTTCTGATATACACTAAAAGCTTATTTCGATCTTTACCTTATCTTCGTGTAACCGATCAAGATGCTAGATCGTTCGAAAAGCCTTCTGTTGAAATGGGATCTTCTGCTGATGATGTGGCTCTGAAACAAGCACAAGAATCTTCTCCTATCCCGGTCGATCGATCAGGAGTTCCTTCGAAAAAATTAAAATCCACAAGGAAGAAAAGCATTGCTCACAAAACTCGTTTCAGTGCAAGAACCATGTCTTTGAAGGTAAAAAAATCTTTTTGTTGGCCCTTGTATTTACTTGCCAAATTCATTGTTTTACCTCCCTTATTTAGGATTTAGGTGGTATTACCATCGATTTGACTCAAGAGAGTGCCAGCAAGGATGACAACTCCGATGATAATTCTTCCAAAGCTTCTGTTGGCGTGGAGGTTAATACAGAGATTATTAGTAATGAGGCATCTCCAGCCTTTACTCCTGCTCGATCAGTATCTTCTTTTCAACAGGTTTGTAAATTTCTGATCATTATAACCTGTTGTTTTATTAGTGACTCATGCTCTATTATTGTCTAAATTTGCAGATCGATAAGCCTTGCAACATTCCAGATAAAAAAGATTCTGATGAGCTTCTTATCAATCATCATTCTGAACAACTAAATGATGCTGCTTTTCCCAATATTTCATCTGTTGAAACTCCAATTCCAACTGATGATGCAGATCTGGCTCAAGATCCTAAATTTGCTTATGTAATATCTGGTCATCTTGCGGCTGTTCCTTCGATGTCTGAGTTATCAACTCCTCTAATTGCTTCTAGTTCTCCTTTGTTTTCCTAGACAGTAGAAGAAGTTGCAGGCATCTCGACTGTTCAATAGACTTCTGCTTCTATTCCGGCTATTGATGATATCAACCGTAAATTTTTGCAGCTTCAGTCAATTATTAGTGCATTTTAATGTCATTCGAGCAGTTCATCGGCTTTGCCTCCCAGTGTTGATGCGGTCGTTATTCTCAACGTTTTTAAAAGTTTGCTTAGCCACCGTCTTTCTGATATTTTGGCTAATGAGGATGCCGTACTGAAGATGAACAACTTGATCGATACCCTTACTGATAACACATCAGCTTTGAATGTTGCTCAATCGGCTTTAATAGCTACTTTAAAATTTCAAATCTCTCTAATATCAGCTTCGTGGAAACAAGGTATGAACATTAGATCTAATGTTCAGATAATAGACCTAGATATTGATGCTTTAAATGTTCAAATCCAAGAGAAGCATCAGACCAGTTTGCAGATTTCTAGAGAGATTGATGAGATTAAAGCGGAGAAAAAAGAGTTGGAAGTAAAGATGATGGCACTGAATCAGAAAGAACAAAGCCTGATGGAAAAGCAAAATATTGTCTATCAAGAGGCTGTTGATTTGGCCGCAGCTATGGAGGAGCCTGCAAAGAAAAAAGCTAGAACACAATCTCAGCTTGCTTTTGCTGATCAAATCATGACTAGGGCAGAAAGTCAATGGGCAGAAATTCAATCTGCTTTTGATATCTGATGTAAACAATTATTCTTGTGGCTTAACTTTGTTTTAGGACTATAATCACCTTATCAGTCATCAAACTGCTTTCTTTACATTTCACTTGCAGTTTTTTTTTTACTTTGCTTTCTTAACCTTTATCAGGTTAATGCAAACTGTCTCTGTTGATTGACTCTATTCCTTCCCACATGGAAGGGATATATCTTTTTAAATATCGACCATTTATCGGCTTAGCATGTAATTGTCCCCCCAATGACTTCAACCAATATGCTCCACCTCTCAAAACTTTATGGACTACAAAAGGTCCTTCCCAGTTTGGCGACCATTTACCAAATTTTGAATCTTTTGAACCTATGGGCAGTATGGTTTTCCACACTAAATTTCTTTCATGAAATGTTTTGGGTAAAACTCTCCGATTCTACTTACTTTTAGTTTTTGTGCATGTAATCTATCTAGTGCATCTAATCGATGGTCGTCTAAATTTTCCAATTCTATTGCCATAGCCTCGTTATATTCTGCCACTTGGCAAACTGTTTTGCATGGCTACGCGGAAAGATTTTACAGTTATTTCCATAGGTAATATAAGATCATGTCCATATGTTAAAGCATATGGAGTTATCCCAATACTGGACCTAGGAGAGGTTCGAAATGCCCAAAGAACTTCCGATAATAGTCGGTGCCATTCATTTGGGGAGTCTTCGATGGCTCTTTCTATAATGTGCTTAATCGATTTGTTTGTTGCTTCTGCTTGGCCATTTGCTTGTGCATAGTAAGGAGTAGAATTTATTATCTCAAACCTGTATTCTTTGGCGAACTCCCGTATTTGCCCTCCAGTGAAAACAGTACCTCTATCGGCCGTGATTGTTTGAGGTAATCCAAATCGATGGATTATGTTTTCTTTGATGAAACTGATTACACTTTCTTGTGTAACCGCTTTCATAGGCTTAGCTTCTGTCCATTTTGTAAAATAATTAGTTGCTACAATTATAAATCCGTGTTTTTTGGATGAAGAAGGATGTATCTGACCTATTAAATCCATGGCCTATCCTCTAAATGGCCATGGTTTTACTATCGATTGTAATTCAATACACGGTGCACGATGGATGGCTCCATGCTTTTGGCAAGCCTGACATCCTTTTGCATATCGGATGCAATCTTCCATTATGGAAGGCCAATAATGGCCATGTCGTCTAATCAACCATCTCATTTTGATCCCTGCTTGATGGGCGCCGCATATACCTTCATGTACCTCGGCCATCACTTGCATTGCTTCTTGTTGTCCTAAACATCTAAGTGCCAGTCCTTCTAGCGTTCGTTTAAATAAATTGTTATCTAACAAGAAATACTTGGTTGCCTGTAGTTTTACTTTTGCATCTACTCTTGATTCTGGATTTTGTAGATATTGAATGATTGGCATTCTCCAATCGTTTTGAACTGTATCGATTGGGTTAACCATTTCTAAATCTTTATATATGTCATTGATCATTGGCAGACATCTTGACACCTTCACCCATTGTCCATCAACTCCTTCAGGGACTTTTAAACCTGAAGCCAACTAAGCCATCACGTTGGCACTGCTATTATTTATTCGAGGAATATGAGTTATATTTACATCATCAAAATTTTCCAATAAATATGTGGCGATGCTGAAATACATCTCTAAACCAGGGGCATTGCATTTAAATTCTCTGTTTAATTATTTTATTACTAATTGAGAATCTCCAGATATTTGCACTGTTATGATGTGCATGTCCAATAATATTTCCAAACCAATGATCAAGGCTTCATATTCTGCGTGATTGTTAGAGCAATCTTTCTCAATCTAGAAAGCAAATTGATGTATGTTGCCATCAGGAGAGATTAATACTATACCAGCACCAGCTCCTTGGCTAGTTTTTGACCCATCAAACATCATTCTCCAAGGGCCAATACCCACATATATTATCCCATCTTCTAAGTTATTATATGGATGATTTGCTAAGAAATCAGCCAATGCCTGTCCTTTCACAGCCTTTTGAGGAATATATTTTAAGTTGTATTCTATCAATGCTAGAACCCATTTACCCATTTTTCCTCTCAACACTGGTCTAGATAACATATATTTTATCAAGTCGGTTTGTGTTATAACTAACACATCAAACGGCAACATGTAATGTCAAAGTTTAACTGCAGTAGAATATAGAGTCAAACATAGCTTTTCAATAACCGTATATTTTTGTTCAGTTACATTTAAACCACGACTGAAGTAATAAATAGCTTGTTCGAATCCCTGGTTGTTTTCTTAGGCTAAAAGACTTCCAAGAGATGACTCCGCTGCCGATACATATAACTTCAAAGGCCTTCCGATCTTCGGTCAATACGGGGGGTCTAATCAGATACTCTTTAATCGATTGAAAAGCCGATTGTTGTTCTGCTTCCCATTGATACTCTGTATCTCCTTTCATCCCTAATAATGCTGAAAATGCTTTTGTCTTTCCTGCTAGATTAGCAATGAATCGACGTAAGAAATTGACTTGCCCCAAAAAATGCTGAAGCTCTTTCTTATTTGAAGGAGGTTTAGCATCTATAATGGCCTTCGCTTTATTCTTATCGATTTCGATCCCTTTTTGATGGACCAAAAATCCTAAAAAGTTGCCTGCAGAAACTCCAAATGCGCATTTTAATGGGTTCATTTTTAGGCCATGTTTTCTCATCCGTATAAAAGCATTTTCTAAGTGTTCAATGTGCTTTTGATAATCTTCTGATTTGACAACCACATCATCAATATATACCTCTAAAAACTTGCCCATCATATCATGGAAAATTAAATTCATTGCCCTTTGGTATGTTGCTCCAGCATTTTTTAGGCCAAAAGGCATAACTACGCACTCAAATGTGCCATCGCACCAGGACATCTAAATGCTATTTTATGAATATCTTCATCTTTAAGGAAAATTTGATTATAACCCGCATTTCCATCCATAAATGACATAATAGCATGCTTAGATGCAGAATCAACTAACATATCAACAATAGGCATGGCATATTGATCTTTGGGAGTAGCAGAATTTAAATTTCTAAAATCGATACATACTCTTAATTTACCATTTTTCTTTAGAACATGAAATATATTTGACATCCATTCAACATACTTGGCTGGCCTGATGAATTTGGCCTTGAGAAGCCGCTCGATTTCTTCTTTCACCAGTAACGTTACTTCATTCGACATTTTTCTGGGGGCTTGCATAAACGGCTTGAATCCTTGCTTAGTAGGTAGTCTATGTTCCACCAGCTTCCTGTCTAAACCCGGCATTTCTTCATAACTCCATGCAAAGCAATCTTTGTATTCTTTAACTAAGTCAATGATCTTTCCCCTGCTTTCAAACGGTAACTGAGCGCTGATATAAATTGGCCGTGGATCAACTTCTGTCCCCAGGTTGATCTCGATCAACGGATCTTGTGTTTCTATTCTCAGCTCATCTAACTTGGCTGGTGCCAATCTAAGATCTTGTAACTGAATTCCGTCTAATCGATCCTTCTCATTATCTTCAACGCATTCTGCCCAACCGATAGGTAATAATCTTGCCAATCATTTTTCCATGGCATATACCATCAACTTTCTTAAGGTCTGCATGACTTCTCCTTGTCCTCTTCTAAACTCGCATATTTCTTCAACCGCTATCGGCTGATCTTCAAAATGTTTATCGTCTTCTTCCATTTCCAAATTTTCGGCGATGGGAGCACATTCTGATTCCCATTGCACTCTGTTCTCTCTCGGTGATCGTTTATTCATTAAAAACTTTCTTCTTGTATGCTTGGTAAGGACCTTCTGTTTCCAGGTCCAACCATCGAATTGATTCCTCGACATTCCACCAAAACCCCATCTTCATCTAAAACTAGTGGTTCTATTTTCTGCTGATAAAATTTTGCCTCAATACAATTTGACTCTGCCAGAAATGGCTTGTCATCGGCCCAAACAAATTCAGCCACTTTCTTGCCATTTTTCTCTTCCCTCCAAAATATCAAAACCTGGTGAAGCGATGATGGTATACAGCTATTCACATGTATCCAATCTCTTCCAAGCAAAGCGTTAAAACTCGAAGAAGAATCGATAACAAAGAATGGTGACATCTTTGTTTTCTTTCCAACGGTTAATTCTATTGGGACGACACCCTTTGGTCTAGGAATTTCTCCTGCAAAGTTACATAACATGATCTCAGAGGGAATCAGATCTTTTAAATCTTTACTTAGTTTCCTCAGCATTCTGGGCAAAATGTTTACCGCAACTCCATTATCGACCAATACTCTAGTCACTCATTGACCATCCATCAGTGTGGAGATAAATAAAGGCTTCAAATGCTTTGTTTTTTGAGGATCTGGTTTGGTCAATATGACTTTATTTCCACGATCGATCATTATTCCTGTGTCTGGATGATTCTTGCTCATTTCATTTGCTATAATATCCCTTTCTTCAACTGCAAAGCTGTTTGGTACTGGTGCTTTTTCATCCTCCACATCTTCTTCGTCTTGAAACATTTTCTTTTCTTTTGCTTCAAATGTGAGAGGAAGAACAAACACCATATTGCAATCGATGCTCGTTTCATGTTCTTCAAAGAATAACCTTCTTTTGGTTTCTACCTTTTTATCTTTTTCTTTTTTATCAACCAACATCTGATCAAGTGGTTGAAATTTTCCTTTCGCAATCATTGTCTGAAGAGACTCTTCTTCTGTTTGTTTCTTAAGTTGAACTTCAGCTAAGTTCACACCTTGTTCTTCTTTTGTCCAAGTCCACTTCTCCTTTTCGATTTGGGTTTGTTTGATCTCCAATTCCCTTTGCATTATGGCTGCAAACTTCCTTTGAACTCGACGCTTCTGTGTTCGACTTAAGCCTTAGTATGTATCATTAAAAGGAACATTCTCTTGCCAACTGTATGCCAATCTTCATCAGAAGGAATTTTTGGTTTCAACATCCTAGATTCCTTTCGATATCCTCGCATCACTCGATATTCATTTCTTTGTCCGGCTGGTATAGGATTTTTTCCTTTGTAATTTTTGGACACATATGTTGGATCAAATGGTCCAGATCTTGGTTTTACTATCTTTGAACCAAAATGTCCAGCTCCTATGTTGTTTTGATAAATAACTTGATTAGCCATATTTGGCTGTCTAAAGTTCATGCCTGACCTGAAGAACTCTGATTTCCTTGGTTTGTCTTCTAGTGTTGTTTCTCGGCGCATCTTATCTTTGATCAAATGCTCTTTTTGCCGTATTTTTTCTGACCATTCTCTAGAGAAACCACAACTCTGACATATTGGCTCTCCTATCGGTCCGATTTTTGAGACAGAGGTGCCCATCTTCATAATCACACTTTTCTTATTGGAACTGCTTTCTTCATCAGCCCATAAAAAATTTCCCTTTTTCTTGTTTCCATGGCCGAATATCTTGTTTGTATCATATTCTGAATTCAACATACCTTTAGTTTCCTTCCTATTACATTCTCTTTCTAAAGGCTTCCTCAGCTTGAAGTTGTCATTACCAAAACTTTCATCTGCGCTTGAATAATCAACTGGGCTGTAGTCCATCGATACCATTTTTATATCGAGTACCATCTCTGGAAAAGGGTCACTATCCACTTCCATTACCTCTTTGTCTTTGTCCACAAATTTGAGAAGTCCGGCTTCGATTTGGTCCTGCACCGCATTTTGAAAAATAACACAATTGTTAGTATTGTGACTAATAGTATTGTGCCACTTACAAAATTTTGACTTCTTATCCTTTGGTATTCGAAGACGTCCCTGCAACTGAATGAGTTTGATCTGCAAAAGATGATCAAAAATTTGATCTGCTTGATTTATATCAAATGAGTATTTCCTCAGTGGTGGCGATGGATTCAACTTGTTTGGTTGTCTCGAAGGCAAGCTGATGGAATTTTTTACCTTAACCAAAGTATCACAAGTGACTGGTTTTTTCCCAACCATCTCTGCAGCGTCTACCTCTAGATCGATGGGATATTGATAATAGGTTCCCATAGAAGAATTTTTCTTAATCTGTTCTTCTCTCAACAAAGTTTCATATCGAGTCACTCTAGACGATAACTCAAAAACATTTCTAAATTCCATTCCCTCGAATTTTTTCCTAATTTCGAGATCTAGGCCATTTAGAGCCAAATTTGCCAATTTTGATTCTGGCATTTGAAAATGGCATTTATTTTTTGAAGTTTTGAACCTTTCCAGAAACTGTTCAACACTTTCTCCTGAATGTTGTTTCAGCCTAGCCAAATCAGCCAATGAAAGTTTAGGTTCCATTTTAAAAAATTGAGCATGGAATAAAGCTTCCATGTCTCTAAAAGAGAACACTGAATTAGGTGGCAAATTCGCGAACCATGAGAATGCTACACCAGTTAATGAATATTGAAACCATTTCAACTTGACCCAATCAACTTGGCCCAAGTCCCCACACTGAAAGGTAAACCTAGCAATGTGTTCGATGGTCGACTGGTTTCCTTCATCGTGGAAAAGACTGAATTATGGGATCTTTGCCCCTAGGTATTTCCCACTGATCAATATCATCAGGGTATGGCTTTCGATATAAAGGCCTATCGATAGGCCTGTATCCTTGACCCATTCCAACTTGTGGAAATTCATGAGGAAATTGTGGCATCTGATTCATTTCGACTCGACGAAATTCATGCGGGAAATGAGGCACTTGGCCCATTCCAACTCGATGGAATTCGTGTGGTAGGTGCGGCATAGGTTTGTAAGTCACCTTCTCCCTATTGTTTATTTGACCGTTATCGGTTGTCTCTTCAAACATTGGGTTTTCGAACCTATTTACTTTTTCTAGGTTCCTCTTATGAGGAGGAGCGTAAGTGCCCTCTACTCCCTGATTAGCATAATGTTGGTTGTTCCCATTTCTAGGGATGTTGATACTATTAGGCCATGTAGCAGGATTCTTGGTTCCACTTCCTCCCGCTTCTTTCTTATTTGGCCCATTTTCAACCCTGTCGATCGGTGCAGGAATATACCAACCAGAATCATGTGGTTGATTTGAGCTTAAACCATTCACTTGCTTTACAGCATTTTCGATTCTTATCGGAGACCCATCGATTTCCAAAGAATCAACGTGGTCAATCATAGGGGCTTTCCCTTTTTGTAATTTCAAATTTACTACTTTGGCAATAGAGGCAGTCTGTTTTTGGATTTCTCCTGACAGACCCTTTACCATTTCTTTTTCAGAGGTATTTCTTTCCTCTGAAGCCCGCTTCAATTCTTCTACTAATTTAGAACCAAACTGACTCTGTTCAGTAAATAATTTATTTAGAAACATAGTCTGATTTTCCATAATAATCACAAACCTAGATACCATATCTTTAACTTCTTGGTTTGATGAACTAACCTGGTCCATTATCTGTGCCAAAGTTTGGTTACTGTGACCGATATTCGGCATCCCCAGGTTAAGACTTCCACTGTCACTGGAACTTCCTCCGTTGAGATTTCTTGAATCTTGAAAGTTAGCGTTCATATTTCCAGTGCCATTTAAACCGTTAACGGCTTGATTATTTCTTGTTTCTTCTGAACCATTACCATTGTTGTTGATGTTTGAATTCTTGACACCATTAGTGGTACCGTTTCGCCTCATAACATTGCTCCGTGTGCTTGGCATAGTTTTCTTTTTTAGCTACCTGGGTCCCACCGGGGGCGTGCCAATGTTTGCGCTGCTGGGCAAACTCACTATCGATCGTGCGCTGATGACGCAACCGATGAACAGCGTGGGATCTTTTTGCCTCTTTGGCCTGAGGACTTCACTAAAAAGGAAAACTCAATAATAACAGAAGACTAACTAAATCGATAAATGATGCGCCCACTTGAAACACAAATACAACTGTGATCGTGATTCGAACACAATTCTTACAACGAACTATGCTTCCTATTGAAGCTACACAGATCATCTAAAGGCTTCTTTACAAGGGAAATATACAGGTTACCTAAGTTATTTTCTTAATCTAAATGTAGTTGAATGGATTGACGACCCCTTTCTCTGTTGCCTTTCATCTGTTTTATACTTGATAATGTCTGTAACTGCCTTTCCTTGATAACTGTCATCTTTTATCTCCATAACTTCTAAAAACTCCTTAATCGTGTTCATTGCGATTTACTTTAAAATCTCAACCTCCATGATGCACTATCGATCGTGGCATTGACTGGCAGTTTCCTCTTTCCTGTTCCCACTAACCGAATTCCATTGGTGCACCATCGATCATGGCATTGACTGAAGGTTTCCTCTGTCTTGTTCTCATTAGCCGAATTCCATGGTGCACTATCAATCATGGCCTTGACTGGCAGTTTCCCCTTTCTTGTATGGTTTATTCAACTATTTGGTCTTCCCGCTTTCTTTGCTCATTCAAATACTGTAACCGTGTTCTTTTCCACTTCCTTTATGCATTCTTCTGTGGCTATTACTATGCCACGTGTCTGCATGCTATTGGTTAAAATATTTGGTGCCAACAACCTTAAACAACTGATCCCCAGTTTCCTTCTGACTGAAACAGAGCACACAACTGTTATCCTAGACTATATTCCATTCCTCAGTTTGGATTTAGTTCTTAGTCGATTCTCGCATAGCATCCAAAAAATTGTAGAACACTTAGGAGGGATGTGTCCACTAAACCATACTAGTCTCCACCAGGGATCAGATCTGGATCCCCTGCCGTAGGTAGGGTTACGGCAGGGGTGCTATAGCTCATGTTGTAGCTGTTGGATCGAGTTAAGTGGAGGGTAACGGCTGAGATGAAGCCACGTCATCAACTTTAGGGGGAGACAACATTTACGTCGGGAGACCATTCTTCTCTCTCTATTAATAACTCTCTCTCTCCAAACCGACGATAATTCCAACGCCCCACTAACCGGCGATGCGGCTTCATCTCACCGTCCGGTGACACGGCTTCATCTCACTGTCCGGTGACGCGACCATCTCGGAATCACCGACGAAAGTCGCAGCGGCTTGAATCAGTGATTCTCTCTCCAAACTTAGTCGTCTCTCCATCTCGCTTTCCCCGATTCCATCTACCGCCGTCGACGAAGACGATTCAACTCACTTGAGGCGACGGCACGTCCATCACCCATCGGCGACGATGCTCTCTACAATCTCTCTCTCTTCTTTGAAAATCGAAGCCACGAACCATCACCCATTGGCCACGACGTAGCGATTCCGGTGAAGCATCTGCAGATCTGTTGAACCATTATGGTGGCGACGTAGCGGTGTCAGTACACCGTTCAACCAGCGTCGATAGCTCCACCTTTCGCCCAGCACTGCCATGGAAGTACACTGTTCACCGGTGATTACACCGGCTGCCTTCCCCACCTTCCGGCGACGACACCAGCTGCCTTCTCCACTTCCGGTGACAATACCTCGTGCACTCCCCACCTGCCGGCGACGAGATCTGCAATCTCTCTCTCTTCTCCGAAAATCTCTCTTTTTCTTGGTTCAAATGAAGGGCAGTACGGTGAAACACGGTATCTCACTTCGCACACTCATTCGCAAGAGTGCTGATCTTTCAGGTCCTTGTTTGCTGGTATACCATCTATATTTCACAAACTCTTAGTTGCCAGTACTCCTTGATCTTATCCCTTGAAACACCAATTGGAGAGCTGATCCTACTATATTTACTTGTAGATGACAGGAGATATGCAAGGTGCTGTATTTGGCGGGTTGCTGGAGTGTCCCTTGAAACCCACTCATAAGAGAAAGTATCAGGTAAGTTACTAAGGTGTTGTCATTATGGAATTAGGATCTATTTGGTTCGGAAAATAACATTTCTAAGCGTTCGCAGTTCCTAATTGCTCCTGACAATCAGGCATGCTAATTTTGAAACCATGCCAAATGTTTCTCACATGGGACAAATCAAACATTCATATTCACGACTATATGTGGTGAACCAAGGCTATTTAGACCAACCGGTAAGCATTCCAACTTCCAATATACTAGGATAATGAATGTGCTTGCTAATTTGTCATATGATCTAATAGAAGATATATTCATCTGTACTGTATATCCACATATTGGTATGCTTGCTATCCGAATGATGCACGCTTTTCCTAAACATATTCCGTGGGAGTGTGGGTAAAGGGAGGAGATGGTGGGAGGGATATCTCAAGCCCGGGCTTCGCTGGGTGGAAAAATATGAGAAGGGCATAGACTTCTAAGAGCTTACATCTGGTCAAAATTCGTAACTTTTTAAAAAATCAAGCCATGAAGAAGCGGAATTTGCCCTTCAACCTCCCCCCCCCCCCCCTAAAGTGTATGAAATGAAATGAAAGGTTGGGGTGGGATGGAAGAATGTGGTGATCTACAAGAGAAGATATGAAATGCACTGAAATTGCACTTGATGCAATTCTTTGGCACTTGAGGAAATCGTAAGTCAATGCTAAACCTAGAACCTGTTGAACTGTGGTGTAATCTGTGTTCAATGATGTGAAAATGTCCATGTGACTTGGCTGAATACCTTTAGTATTGTGAGTAAAGCATTAGTCAGATGATAACCAGTCTATTAGACGTTAGACGTTGGTAATTCTTCGCTTAGCCCAGTCCAATATGATGACTGCTTTATGTTAGTTAAACTCTTTTTTTTTTCTCTAGAACTTTTTCAAACAACTTGACACAATCAGGGATGAAGAGTTGGCAGCTGAAGTAGTATGGGTGGTTGTGTATCTCTTTGGGGTTTCAAGTGTTGCTGTCAGTGTGATATAATATAGTAATGTTTGCTACTAGTTGATAAGTTATTATGGTTTGTGGCTTTGTTGTTGGAGTGCTTATTTGTTGTTTATTTTCCACATGATTGAGTAATGAGGAAACGTGGAGTAATTTTTAAGAACATGAAATATACAGAAAAGTCATCGAAGAAGCTTAAATGAAAGTACTGCCTGATTCTTAAAAGTTGCCTTAACGGGTTTTGTTGGTAATGGAAATTGGCGGTTGTCGAAATTGAGAGATCTAAGTGTTGCTGCTAGTATGCTGGTGAAGAGTGATCTCCTTCAGTTGTTTGTGGGTAGATTGGAACGTCAAATAATTTGTAATTGCTTATTCCAGTTTTAATGAATGACTTAATTGTATTTTATTTTGACCTTTTGCTTTTAAGTACTATATTTTTTTCCTTTATACCTTGACCATTATACAAATCCTATAGGATGCAGCCTGTAGGTCAAGACTTGTCAGTGTTATGTGCCACAGATTGTGAAGGCTAACATTTTTTGGTCACTAACTTGGGTAGTTTTTTGTTCGCCACATTTGTTTGTTAGGAACTGACTTTTTTGGCATTTGTTAATGTCATAGCACCTTCAATTAAAATGGAAGCATATGATTCCTCGAACAGATGTTATTGTTCGGTAGTATGCCACAGAAACCTGAGAACTAAGGATATATACAAAAGGAATCATCACTGGTGAGAGCTGTGTGTTGTGCTACCAACAACATCTAGCGCCTTTGAATCATCTTTTCTTTCACTGTCATTACTCAGCTGATATGTGGAAGAGTGCTTGCTCGTAATCAATTGTCGTATGCTCCAAGGTCACGAGAGACTGTGAACTGGCTCAAAATTACGGTGGATCAACTTCTAAAGCTAAGGCTTGCACCAAGCTGATTTAGTTGTTGTTTTGCTTGGAGAGATATACAAGAATTTTTTAGCAGAAAGTGAAGACTGTGGATAGTTTTGGCTGTGTAGTTTTGATTATTGGTAGTCTATCTTACTATTAAGTATTTGTGGATGATGATGTACAGAGTTTTATGATTTCTAAGAATACATCATGTTTGATTGAAGCTTTTAGCTATCCGTAAGCTATGTCAAGTTCATCTTTACTTGGAATCATTAGTTGATAATATTGAAATGATATTGTTCAAACATTGTATTCTATTCTTCTACTTACTGCTTACCCCATTTGGAGTGAAATAAGTACTTAGAAAATTATTTGAAATAGTTTTGGTTAGTGTTCTATCAGCTTGTGCTCATCTTGGTGCATTAGATCAAGGGAAGTGGATACATACTCTAATCGATATGTATGCAAAATGTGGGCAAATAGATTGTACAAAACAGGTTTTTAATGGGACTGCTTTGCCTTGGCAAGGGGGTTTGTGGCATAAAGTTGAGCAATCAGCCAGAACTCTCCATAATTAACAGCAAAGGCTGCTAGGGATGTCCCCAGTTTTGCTTCCCATTTTTGACTCTAAACCAGGTTAGCAGAAGGCATGAAACCACATGATGTCACTCTATCGGTGTTCTAAATGCATGCAGTCATTCTGGCAGAGTTGAAGAGGTCCTTTCAATCTTCTATAAAATGGAGCATTCAATACGTTCAAGAATCTGTTCTTCTATAAAATGGAGCATTCAATACGTTCAAGAATCTGTTAGGATAATGTACTGTTCAAAAATACGTTCAGAAATAGTTGAAGATAATATACTGTTCAAGAACAAGGCATTTCTCATATTTAGGCATACAATAACTTCGTAACCGTTAACAACAAAATAATTATCCATAGTTTAGGCATGCAAGAGTTTCAAAATAGGAAATGCTACATAGGTCCTATCATGAACAATTTTCATTTGAAAATGTAGCTTCCAAGTGACATCGAGACTTGACTCGAAAGCACGTTAGAGTCTCCAAATACTCTTTCGTCGTTTGATTGGATACGATTTGAACCTTGTGATAAACTTGAGAGCAAATTGTCATCCAAGCCGGCCTACAATGAAAAAACATGAAGATGAAGAGATGAATAAATTACATGTTTGCACCCAAAAGACAACTAGAAATGTGAAAAATGGAACACTTACATTTAACATTTCAGGAAAACTTGATCGATATATATCTTTTTCAACATTGCCATGATTAAAATGACTCCCACTAGATGCTTGAGGTGTCTCCATGCACTATAAAAAGCACGCATTAGCATTGGCAAAATTTACATTTCTTATTAAAATAAAAAAGTATGCATACATAGACAAAAAAGTAATTAATCCTTATGGTAAAATATCATGGTTACTTTAATTTTTGTCTCGAACTCTCTTGTAATAAAATAAATTAATCCTTATGGTAAAATATCATTAAGCAATGTCCTTGTGCATATTAATTCTGATTTGGTAATTATGTAGATGAACAAAAATTAAAAGTTCACTTAATAAACAAAAAAGTAAAAGTAAATTCTCTACTGATAAATATATGCGGAGAACATATTGAGATCAATTTGCTATTGCTCAAGACATTTTTATTATTTTCTAAGAACTTTTTAAAAATAATTTGTACCTTGAATGCGTTACCCATAACGTTAATTACATATTAGTTTAATTTTGATAGAGAAGAATTTAGTCCATATATTTGTTTATAGCATAAACTAATTAAGTAAGGATGATGTGTCACTTTCAAAAGCAAATGTAATCTACCAACAAAGTATACAGAGAATATAGTAATCACTGCATGAGGTAATTATATAAAGTTTAACTAACATGACTACATAGGATAGCTCAAAAACCTCGTAGTAAGGAAATTGTTGAATAAAATTTAACCAAGATTTCACAAAGCATACAATAAGCATGCTTACTAAGTAAGATTTCTCTTCAGAGATAATAAGGTTTTTAATCTAAGTTTTAATCTACATTCATCACAACATAACTAATATCTTTTTAGATTTTATATGTAATTCTATTCAAAAGTCTAAAAGTTAACATAAAATCATAAATGGTATTATGCTAATATAGAATTTAGAATGCTTAAGAGTTTAATTACTCACAATAAAAGTATCATAGAAAAAAATTGGTTCATATAGTTTACTATATTGGTTAGAATATTTTGAATGTTTTCGAATTGTTTTTTCGAATTGCATAAGGCTTATTATTTAAATGTTTAATATATTTGCCGATTTAATTAATTGCAAAATTAAGAATCTGTTCAAAGTAATGTTTGGAGATCTTTCGTAACATTAATATGTTTAAGCTTAGTTTTTATAACTCTTATTATATTAGAAACACAATGCAAAGACGTGTCATGAGCTATAATTGCATTTCTCGCCTCATTTATTAGATATTATAATTTGGGATCCTGAATCTAGTTAGAGTAAATTAATAAAATATTTTTAAAAGTTACAAAAAGTGTATCAATGCATACCACATTCAAGAAACAAAAAGAGATTATCTTATACTTTTACTAAAACTATAATTGTTAGTAAGAATTTTGTAATACTTCATTTGTAAAAGTTTCAAGTAACTTGTTAAGACTATATTTATTAAGCTCTTTTAGTGGTTCAACATGTAACATCTCAAAACCAAGTCTCTTAGCTTCAAAAGTTAGGTTAAGAGTTCTTGATCTTTGGAATCGTAAATGTCAAGGTTCGATCTTATCTTTTTCATGAATCATTGCTTCAAAAAAATTACCAATTTATTAAGATACAAACATGATATCTAGTAGAATATTTTTTCGTCTCATACACTTCTAAAATTATAGTCTTGATTAAATGGTCATGCAATTGTTGCAAAATATTTGCTAGGTATATATGTTTGCTTTAGTTCCTCTGAACTGTAAGTTTAAAGAATAATAAGTAGATTGTGTTACAATGTCATGGCTAAATTTTTGCGTTCTTTAAGTTTTTTTTTTTTACATCATCAGGCAGTTCTGTAACACAATTTACTCATTTTTGTTTCAACTTACAGTTCAAAGGAACCAAAGCAAATATGTATGCGTATGCAAATATTACACAAGAATTGCATAACAATCTAATCAAGGTTTTAATAGTCAAAATCAGAGCCTAATACGTAAATATGTCTGTAGCATAGAGTTTAAATATTTTACAATTGATATTTATAAGGTTTACAAATATCGCGACAATTATACCACGAATTTTTCAACAATAAATCGTAGTAAAGAGTTTGATTTGTTTTCTAAATTCTTAAATATGGGATATAATCAGTTTGGTGGTCGTGAGGTCTTATTTAAAAATACTTACTTATAATTCGTTTATTAAATCTATATATCACATTATTAAATATGACTATCTTATGTGTGTGTGTGTGTGTGTGTGTGTGTGTGTGTGTGTGTGTGTGTGTGTGTGTGTGTGTGTGTGTGTGTGTGTGTGTGTGTGTGTGTGTGTGTGTGTGTGTGTGTGTGTGTGTGTGTGTGTGTGTTATATAGAACATTTGACTTAATTAGAACGTCATTTTCCCCTCTTCAAGATCTAATATGTTATTTTCATCTTTTTTCGATATATGAATTTTTATATTCACATTAAAGAGTAATTTTAAAAATACAATAATTAAAATTAAGTCATAATAAGTTAGTGTATGGATTAACATATTTAGAATTAAACTTTAAATTATACAACCCTTATTATTCTTGCAAAATTAGTCAAATTTAAATTGAAAGGCACCTATCAAAATTATGTTTAGATCATTTTTTTCCCAAGTCTCGTAAGTTGTTTAATCTTAATTGTAACATTATTTTTTTTTCTAAATCAAAAGTATTATTTTCGTTTTTTTACTTATATGAATTTTTATATTTATATTAGAGAGTAGTTTTAAAGCTACAATTGTCAATGTTAAGTCCTAATAAGTTAATATAATGATAAGGTTAAGTTTTGGAATAAATAGAATTAGTTTTGAATTTTAAGGACATAGTAGTTAGAAAGAAGCCTTAATAGATTAGGTAGAATTTTAGAATGATTGATCATGTTTTTTATTCTAAATCTCATAAGTCATTTTTTGGGTCTATGAATTTTAATTTTCATATTAGAAAACACTTTTAAGGACATAATTGTCAAAATTAAGTCTTAATAGATTAGTATATTGATTAGAAAACACTTTTAAGGACATAATTGCCAAAATTAAGTTTTAATCTTAATTCTAACATTATTTTTTTTCTAAATCAAAAGTATTATTTTCATTTTTTTACATACATGAATTTTTATATTTATATTAGAGAGTAGTTTTAAAGCTACAATTGTCAATGTTAAGTCCTAATAAGTTAATAAAATGATAAGGTTAAGTTTTAGAATAAATAGAATTAGTTTTGAATTTTAAGGACATAGTTGTTAGAAAGAAGCCTTAATAGATTAGGTAGAATTTTAGAATGATTGATCATGTTTTTTATTCTAAATCTCATAAGTCATTTTTTGGGTCTATGAATTTTAATTTTCATATTAGAAAACACTTTTAAGGACATAATTGTCAAAATTAAGTCTTAATAGATTAGTATATTGATTAGGTAGAGTGTTAAAATGTTTAGAATTAGTTTTTAAATTAATTTTTTTCTTCTAAATCAAAAGTATTATTATTTTATATATATATATATGAGTTATTATATTCATATTAGATAGTAGATTTAAAGATATAATAGTCAATATTAACTCCTAATAAGTTAGTATAATGATAATGTAGAGTTTTAGAATGATTAAAATTACTATTCGAATTTTAAGGACATAATTATAAAAAAAGAACTTTTAATAGATTAGTATGTTGATTAGGTTGAGTTTTAGAATGATTAAAATTGCTTTTAAATTAAAAAGACTTACTTTTATAGAAGTTAATTAATTTTAAAATAAGAATCTGATGACGCGTCATATAAAGAAGCGATGATGTGTCGCGCAAAGAAGCTATCATTATCTTTCTCGCTTCGTTTATTATATATTATATAGATAAGATATACTTTACCAAGCAACTAATCTGAAAATAGATAGTACAGTCCGCAAATAGCCCAGTCCGCAACTCTTTCGTCGCCGGTGGGTGAAGGTCCTTCCATGGTGGCGACGGGATTTCAGGCCGCTTCGATGTATAATCTGTAGATGCGTGGCCGGAAGGTGGAGCTATCGATGCTGGTTGAACAGTGTATTGACGCCGCTACATCGCCGCCATAAGGGTTCAATAGATCTACAGAAGCATCGCCGGAATTGCTACGTTGTGGCCGATGGGTGATGGTTTGTGGCTTCGCTTTTCAGAGAAGAGAGAGAGATTATAGAAAGCGTCGTCGCCGATGCGTAATGGACGTGTCATCGCCGCATGTGAGTTGAATCGTCGTCGTCGTCGGCGGTAGATGGAATCGGTGAAAGCAAGATGGAGAGACGACTGAGTTTGGAGAGAGAATCACCGATTCAGGCCGCTGCGACTTTCTTCGGTGATTCCGAGATGGTCGCGTCGCCGAACAGTGAGACGAAGCCGTGTCGCCGGACGGTGAGATGAAGCCGTGTCTCCGGTTAGTGAGGCGTTGGAATTATCGTCGGTTTGGAGAGAGAGAGTCATTAATGGAGAGAGAAGAATGGTCTCCCAACGTAAATGATGTCTCCCCCCAAAGTTGATGATGTGGCTTCATCTCAGTCGTTACCATCCACTTATCTCAGTCCAACGGCTACAACAGGAGCTACAGCACCCCTACCGTAACCCTACCTACAGCAGAGGATCCGGATCCCCAGGGATCACACCTAGCTTTAGTTCTAAAGCAATTCCAAGCAAAATGAATAGTGAACATCCCAGAAGGCAGAAGATCCCGCTGAATCTTGTCCATCTATTTGTCCCAGCTTATGACAAGGCACTTAGGATAGTGTTCACTTGTTGCAAAGGATGAGATCTTATTGTAGGCAGCCTATGTATGTTGTCCACGATGATATCTTCCACTTTAGCATTTATGCCCAATCCATGTCCATAGCTAGACCTGGCAAACGGGTATACCCGACGGGTTCGGGTAAAATCTGATCGAGTCCAGGTAAAGACGGGTCGGGTATAATTTACCTGAGTTTTTTCGGGTAAGATTTTATTGGATCCATACCCTACCCCTACGGGTAGGGTATTACCCGCAGGAAAACAATTAAATTATTAATTTTTTGATAAACAGAATTAAATTACTATAAAATACCAACTAGTTAGGGTAACTTTTTTCCTCCACCCACAATCCAAAATAAAGCAAATCCCATTTCCTACCAACAATCCTAAGTACAATAACTACAACTTCTGTCGGGAAAAAAAAAAACTAACAACTACTAAATTTCCAACGGATACATCACATATGCATAAATAATGAAAATGAAATCTCCTGTTCTCGTAGAACTTCAGATCGGCGGTGGCGATCATCAGATCAGCGGTGGTGATACGAGCTTCAGATCAGCGGTGGCTCGCGTTGGATCGGCGGCGCAAATCTGTGAGAGGGTTGAGGCGGCGTAAATAGGTGGCAGTCGGCGGTTACTTGTTAGTTGTTAGAGTAAAGGAGAAGACAGTGATGGCGGTAGATCTCGAGGGAGAGGGGCGGCGTCAGTAGAAGAGAGGAAGGGGGCGGCATGAGAGTGAGAGAGACCATGAGGTGAGTAAGTGAGAAGAGAGATGAAAACTGAATGTATGGCACCAAATTTTTCTTTAAATAGGCATGAATTCCGGGTAACGTCGTATCCGACCCGGACCGGCTCAGAAATTATGGTTCAGATTGGGTCCGGGTCTGATTTCAGCGGGTCTCTCATATACGTACCCATACCCGGGATTTTTGGACGAATACGGGTAGACCTGCGGATGCGGGCCAAAATTGCCACGTCTATCCATACTCCATAGCATACTCCGTGACCAAACTGCCCGATGAGAATATCACGAGGTAACCATCTATCCAGCCAAATCCAAGTATGTTTGCCATTACGAACATGATATGTACATAGTTTCATAGAAGAAAACATGGCTGTCGCAGTGCCATGTTTGCCGCCCTCTCTCTCTCTCTCTCACACACACACACACCCTGTTATCCTTTCTGTATTTTACCGCAAACTTAATTAATAGCTTCTTCAGGTAAGACATGTCTTACCATCGTTGCCTCCACCGTCTCGTCCCAGCAACGGATCATGCAACCCATCACTACTCAATTTGACTTATATTTCCACAGATATGGTTTTATTTAGGGTTTGATTGTGATACTAATACCATCATCATGCTCAATTGTTGATTGTGTTTTTTTGACAATCGTACAAGCAAGCTACTAGGTTGGCTGTTAATTGATGAAAGAAGTCGAGAAGAATTTTTTTATGATGGGGCTTGTGGGAGGAGTGCCATTGTTAGTGAATTAAGGCAAAATCTCGTGCGTCCTTGTCTTCATTGAAGAGCTGTTCTTCATTCATTTGTGGCCCCTAATCATATTCAATGTTGGGTAAGATCTCCCTCTATGTGTGTGTTGCGCTGATAGAAATGCAATGGATGTATTCCATAATTATTACTTGAAATTCAATTCTGCAGGAGAATTTGATTGTAATTTGCATCTTTTGGTTATTTTTTCCATTGGATTCAAAATGTTTGAGACGTTGCTTCTTTGACTCTTAATTATGCTAGCTGAACTATTGAGTTTTTGCCCTTAATATTGAGTTCAAATATGGCTATTTATGTTTGCAATCTGTTGTCCCTAGTTTCCAGGTCAAGAAGAAGCAGTTCTTTTAAGAATTTCTCAACAATATTGTCGTCTGGAATAATTGGCACAATCATCTCATCCTGCCTCATTTTGCTAGTTAAGAATGTAGTCATTAGTGCTCATTCACTGCTGGTTTTTCCTCCCTATTTCTCTCCCCACCGGTCCCTAACCTCTTGAAGCAATTTTAGATTTTAGATAATCTAACATCCAAAAGAGTTCAAGAGTAAAGCATTCATAGTGCAACGTTTATATACTAACTTACTTCGCATAATCTCCATCCTAGGGAAGTACATCAAGGCTCTGTTGTGGCTAAATCTAATTACTGGGGTAATGGTAAGTACAAACTAAAAAACTATTGTCTAAGAAATTTCTTGGCCTAATCAGACAGGAATATGATGGTTACGTTTTGGTAAAGAAAGAAAACAAAAGAAAAGGTGGTCCAAGAAGTGCCACTGTCATGTTTGCTTTAAAAATACTCAAAGATTATGCTTCATATCGAGAAAAATTGTACGTTTATACAGAGTTCAAGTGTTCTATATTCCGTAATATTCTATCTTCTTTTATACGCTGGAAAAGTTACTACCGCTTCAAGGCTATGACCTGATCGAAGGTGCCTGGAATATGAGGAGTACAAAATGGCAAATGCAGAGAAGCTGCGAGTAGAACAGCGCCAACGGCAGGTAGTTTATATCTTGTCATGTTTCTGTGATGTCAACGCAACCTGTAGTGAGCATCTGGGTGAATAGTCTGAAATAAGGGTCGAAAATACGCCTTCTGGGTGTACCAGTCTTGGTTCTTCTATTACCAAGAGCTTTTGGAACCCTTACTTCTCTCAGGCAGATGCTTGGAGTTTGTTTATCTATTTATATAATCAATTGAACATGTTAGTCGACCTAATTAGGGTTTAGAGAATAAATTGCAGTACTTACAAAATGTGAATGCTTCAAAAGATGACCTTTGAATTGGAAGAGAATTTAAAACAGAGCAGCAGGCCTAAATGTTCTTTTACTTATGAAAGCTGACAGAGGAAATATGTTTCAATTGTTCTAAGCCAGATAATGTTACTTGCAAAGGATAAAGGAAGTGATACTTATCGCTATATTGTTGGGTATTACAGGGCTAGAGAACACAGAAATTGGGATTCATGTCTTGATATCTTTGGCCATTTCTCTTCTTATCAGATTGTAGAAACTTAGAATGAGTAAGCAACATAAACCATTTTTATCTGTTCTTCAGAGCATTCATATTTTACCAGCACGATGGAAGATGTGAGGCATGAAGGTGCTCGTAAAGCGCATGTAAGCAACACAGAGGAAGGTATTGGCAGGTGATAAAGGTTTTCCTTTTTTGAACTTTCTCTTTCTTTTTTCATTTTCGCCTTCTGTTTACAATAAATTCCAAATTCACAAGAAGTTTCAAAGTTACTATTTCACTGATTATTGACAATGAAGAAGCTGTCTAGGAACTTTGAGACTTGTGTATATTCACAGCAAACTGCTTTGGTAATATAGTTAGATCCGATCGCAACTTTGAATCTGGAATTCAAAAGGATCAAATAGGAAAGGATACTCTGAATCATAGAACGTGCAACTGCTTTGGCAATACTAATTTGTGCTTTGGCGTTATATCTCCTCCCGCTGGGTTGAGAGGTGTGTCTTCATTAATGTGACATCTTGGATTAGGATCCTCTGGCCAGCAACGTACTTGTACATGTGCTAGTGTCGCTATTCCCGTTACGTTGGAGTTCTTGTCGTTAACCTGCCTTTATTCAATTGTGTTTAGTGAGATCCTTGAGGAGGCTGAAAGACAAATGTTATGTTAGCCATAGATGAGTTGCTTCTAAGTGTTTAAATTATCATAAGGATAACAACCCTACTTTTTACTTTATAAAAGTGACAGCCATAACTACACGTTTTCGGATGGAAGTTGCACTTGATGCTTCAAGGTATGAGCCACCTCATCTTAATTCTAGCTTGATGGGTAGCTAATATATTCATTTTACATGTGCATGTTCCTTTGGCGTTTTTTAAGCTCAAGTTGGTTAGTACGCCATTGGATTGTGGAGGCTATGTTGGAAGCTATGATTTGCATTGGATCTCGTACTTTCTCGGAGCAAGGTTCATGGATTTATTTTGTTTGAGAAATTTGTAATTTAGTTTAGGGATTTGTATGATGTAAACTACTACTTTAGTGAGTATAACGATTTTGATATGTTGAATATGATATGTTGAATATCAAGTATCAGTTGTTGGTGTACATGACTTAGATCTTGTTTGTACTACTTACATGTATCTTATTAACATGTGATAAGAAATCTATCCATGAATTCATATTAATTCATTTTTCAAAAGAAAAAAGAGCTATAGCAATGGTCCACGTAATGCTGCCATAGGCAAACAAAGGCAGTCATTAACTGCTGCTATAAGCCTTGATCGCTGCCATATGGGAACATAAGAAACTAATGGAGGAAAAGATATACAAGCGGGAGCACCGCTGCTAAAACTTCGTTGACCACTGACATATGTCTATGGTAGCGACACCTACAGAAGTAGTATATGACCACTGCGATAGGCTATGGCAGTGGTCATTTGGGCTACAGCAACATTTTTTGACCTCTAGCACAGGTCATTTTTCTTGTACTATCAATATCTTGCACCAAGTCCGTGATAGAGTTACATGTGGTTTGAATGTCCAGATGTGGTGGCCTTTTTTATGTATATACTAGTCAGGCCCCCACGCGCTCGCACGCGTGGGTTACTTTAAGCAAACAAATATGCTTGTGTATGCTAAAATTCATTGGTTTTAAAAGTAACAAGACTATACAATGATATTTACATATGATATATGTTATAGCTAGTGTCTTAGTTATTACATCACATATGTAAAGAAGGTATCAAATTTACAGAATCTACATTGTCTTTTGTTGCGTCTTGCTGTTGGGCAACTTTGGAGTCAAACATCATCAATTTCTCTTACGTTCCATTTGGTTGGAAAGGATGTTGATGGATTATACATAGGTGGAGCTAGGTGGAGAAGATATTCTTTGTGTACAGATCGGAAGTTGATGGTTGTAGGGATTTCACTGCGTTCTTTTGTGTCCATTTCAGCCACTTGTTCAGCTCTTTTACCAATCGCCTTTGCTGCGTTGTTTCCAAAGATAGTTTGTTGTAGACTGCCACTACTGATCTATGACTTCACACTGGATCCTACATCTGTGTACGAGGAAATGGTGTGCGAGAAGTGAATACATATAGGAAGTATGATAAGAGCTAATAATAATTTGGTGATAACTTACTTGGGTATAGCAATGGAGTCCTCAAATGTGCAGCTACAAGTGAACAGTGTACCAAATGGTTCATTGGTTGCACGACTGCATTTATTGCATGCAGTATACATATGTGCTGGGAAAGAGTAGCTGCTTTTATTTTGGTTGTCACCCATGTTGCATTTTTCTGTTGTTTAATGATGGCAATAATTATTCAGATGAGATGAAAATGGCATGACAAGATAACAACAATAGCGAGAAGAAATTAGAAACAAAATAATAGTAGATAAGTAAGCAAAAGATGGTTTGGCTAATTATTCAGAACTTAATCGACAGCAAGCTATTGGTAGCAAATTATCAAATATTGAGTTTACCTTTACAATAGAGTCTAACATAAGAGTCTTCGTTTGCAAATATATGGAGTATAGATATCGCAAGTTATTACAGTGCAACAACTTTATTAGAAAGTTGGATAAGAATAGGAATTTGATTGTTAGCAATTAGGGTACAGGACATATGAGAGGGGTTTTTTTTTTTTTTTTTTTGTAAGAGACGTTGGATTTGGGGTACATATTTGTGGTACAAACCAATAATATTCACCTATGAACAAGACATGACAAAGAAACAATTTTTTACAAATATCCGGGAATCACTCAATTGATTACCCTTAAATAAGCTCAATTTTTTACTCAGTTCATTTGATATAAGTTTGAGTAACATGGTTAGTTACATGTACACGTCTAGGCAAGAATTTAATAGTAAGATAGTGAATTACATATACATGCCTAGTTTCGGCTGAACCTTTTTGTTGTAAAAATGTTATTTGATTTCATTCGAAATCTCAAGAATGCCATGACTGACATCTCAATTGTTGACAACAATATACATGCATAGCAAGAATATTTTCTTTGCCTAGTTTGTCATTTCCTGAAGGTGAAGGTTGAAGAATGACTTTGACAAAGAAGAAAATTGTAAGGGAGGAAAGTAGAGAAGATAAAGAATGCTGATAGTCTACATGGCTGCCTTTACAATAGAGCCTCACATAAGAGTCTACGTTCGCAAAAATATGGAGTATAGGTATGGCAAGCTATTACAAGAAGTATATAACAAAGTGACCCAGTTTCTGCTTGAAATGTTGACATTTAGAATAGTGATTTATCATCGAATCTAAGATTTCAAATGACAAATGCTAAAAATAATACGGAAAGTGGTTCATATAGTACGAGAGGCAAGGATAAGTCAACATAGCATAAGAGAAACTCGAAGTTAGTCTTTTACAAGAAGTTCATGGTTGCTGTCAATGTGATTGTAAACTGTTTCTACACTGATTGTGCTCATGTAGTCATGGTTTTGCATTATAATTCGAACTATTTGGAACTCTTTCTCATTCTCTCTTTGGTCAAGTTTACTTGGAGGAGTCCTCTAAAGTAAGTAAACAACTTCCCTTCTTGTTAGCAACTGAAGAGCAACCAAAAATTGTACTAAATTATATCATACAAGGATTTTACCAAAAAGTAGATAACCACATCAATAAGAATATGTTTTGCACTAGTAACAAAAAGTAAAAAATACTACTGTCCCAAAATGGCCCTTTGTTTCATTCAAAATCTGAAGAGTGCCACGATTGGCATTTCAATTGTTCACATATCTACACGTTTATGGTATGTTGGACATCATCTGCTTTGGTAACATTATTAAAATTTTCTTATTTTAAGAACACAGCTCTCCAGGGGAACATTCTAGTCTGTCAAGGTCGTATTTGTACCTGTACTATACCTGTAGTTTTGTTCCTTCAATTTCTTTGAACTTCTTCATAGGCCTTTCAACCATATTCAGTAGATTACATAGTATTTGCAAGTAAATCTACAAGTACTAAGAGGTACATATTTCAACGACCTCTGGAAACCTTTTCCTGTTACGAAGCAGATGGTATGCAAGATACCATGCACGTGTAGTGCTGTGAACAATTCAGATGTCAGTTGTAGCATTCTTCATATTTTGGGGATATAATAACATCAATAACAATATTTTTGCATCAATGACAAAAAGTTAAGCATATTACTGGCACCAAAGTCGAAAGCAATTCTCTGGTAAACAGGTTGGTGGTGCAATTGACAGCAACTTTTTACTGAACAAGTTATTGACACAAGAAATGGAAGCAATTCTCTGCTAAACAGGTTACAGGCGCAATTGAATGCAATTATTGGCAGGAAATTAGTGGAACCAAAATTGAAAGCAATCCTCTGCATATTATTCACACCAGGCTCAAGAAATCAGAATTTATGCTCATTTTTAGAATTTATGCTCTAACTAACCTCCTTTCAGATCTTAGATTCTCAGCCATAGCATCGTATATAAGTTGTTCGAGCATTCAGATATTGAGTTTGTGAACAGATGCTCAATTAGCAGATTGGGGCTTCTCTACTTACTATTATCACATATTGAGTTTGTCAACAAATGCTCAATTAGCAGATTGGGGTTCTCCACTTACTTTTATCAAATATTGAGTTTGTGAACAAGTTTAAATCCTTGCCACTCATGAGCACTCAACCTGCAAACACTAAGAAGAAAGAGATCTCGGCCAAGACATGAAACTGTAATTTATGCCATGCTAAAAGATGGCTTCTGGGATGTTTACAATGATTTTGGGAGCAATTCCTACCACTATACTATTGCAAGAGAAGAACAAGCAATATGATTGCAACCATTTTTGAATTAAACTTTTCCCTTCATCTCATCTGCTAATTGCAACTCCAATGAGGTCAATTCATTTCTCTTCTTGTTTTCCTACCTTCGATTGTATTAAAGTTATCCATGCATGGCATCTTTTGTTCCATCTTTGAGACTTGATTGCATACATTTTTTTCTTCAGACTAGAAGGTCACGAGTTCATAGTCATGATCTATCTGCATCCTCACAAGATGGTGACGTTAAGCTCTGAACTTCCAGGTTGATGCTTTTAGTCAATGACCATGGTCTATAAATTGTCTTTGGAGGTGGAATTGCTGCACAAAGCAGTGGTGCGTATACTTAGGAAATTACATTATGCGCCAATTTAGCATCCATTGAATGTGACATATATTTTGGCCCAAACCAAAATATATGGATAGAGAGTCAAAGGCACAACAAATTAAGCGAGGAGTTTTGTGAGTATATGCTCAATTGCTAGGTTCTCCACTTACTCCTATCATTTCCATTGAGGAGTTTTGTCAGCAGAGAAATTGAGTTGAGGTTTTAACCAAGAACACACACACACACACATGCAGACCACTACACCCACACACAGACACCGCTACACCCTGAACCCTGCCCCCCACCCCCCCAACACACATATCCCGCTACACCCACCCACCTAACCACCCACCCACATCCACATAGAAGCATAGAGTGTTAAGAGCAGAAGTTCCTATAACAAAGGCGCAAGAAATCAGAAAGGCACTGCGACTAATGCAAGGTGCGAGAGAAGAAAATCTGGGAGACGAATGAAAGAGAAGGTTACCTTAGGTGGGTTGTCTTCCAATTCGCGAAGCTTCAGCACTTGCTTTGTACAAGGAAGAAAATCTGGGAGAAAACAAAGAAGATAAAGCAAAATAGAAAGATAAGTAAGAGCAGCTTTGGTTCTAACCAAAGCAGCTGGTGGCAAATGAAATGCACGTGTAAGTTTCTCCTAAAGAGCAGAGAAATGAAAGCATGGCATTACTGAACTTTTGACTGAAAATGGGGGAGAATTTCGGAAGATAAAATGTTAGGAAAACTGTTCCTTTTAGTATAGATAGAGATAGAAAAAAAAGAAGAAAGAGAAGAGAAGAGAAGAAAGAGAAAATAGAATATATATATATATATAGTAAGGCCCCCACGTGCTTGCGCACGTGGGTTACTTTCAGCAGAGAAATTTGCTCGTGTATGCTAAAATTTAGAAGTTTTAAAGGTAAAAAGACTATACAGTGGTGTTCACATGTGATATATGTTACAGCTAATGTTTTAGTTATTACATCACATATGCAAAGCAGGTGTCAAATTTACAGATTCTACATTGTGTTTTGTTGCTAGGAAACTTCGGAGTCAAACATCCTCGATTTCTCTTATGTTCCATTTGGTTGGAAAGGATGTTGATGGAGTATACATAGGTGGAGCCAGTTGGAGAAGATATTCTTTGTGTACAGATCCGAAGTTCATGCTTGCAAGGATGTCATTGCATTCTTGTGTGTCCATTTCAGCCACCTATATAGCTGTTTTACCAATCACTTTTTCTGCATTGTTTCCAAAGATGGTTTGTTGTAGACTGCCAGTACTGTCTATAATCTCCCATTGTATTCTACATCTGTGTACGAAAAAATGTTCTGTGAGAAGTGAATACATATAAGAAGTATGATAAGAGCTAATAATAATTCGATGATAACTTACTTGGGTACAACAATAGAGTCTTCGGATGTGCAGCTACAAGTGAAAAGTGTTCCAATTGGTTCATTGGTTGCATGGCTACATTTATTGCCTACAGTATACCATATGCATTGAGAAAGAGTAGCTGCTTTTATTTTGGCTTTCACCCATGTTGCATTTTTTTGTTGTTTAACAATGGCAATAATTTGGATGAGAGGAAAATGGCGTCAGAAGATAACAACAATAATGAGAAGCAATTATAAACAGAATAATAGCAGATAAGTACGCAAAAGATGGTTTGGTTGATTATTCAGAACTTAATCGACAGCAAGGTACCAATGGTATTCACCTATGAACAACAGATGATAAAGTTAGGTCAATATGCCAAAATAGCTAAGTTAGAAGTCCAAGTTTTAGCTTGAAATGTTGACATTTAGAATAGTGATTTATCATTGAATTTAAGATTCCAAATGACAAATGCTAAAAATGATAAGGAAAGTGGTTCATATAGTTCGAGAGGGAAGAATAAATCGATATAGCATAGCTTTGACATTAATATGTACTCCTTAATTAGTACTTAATAATCTACTTCTAACGCAACGTAATTATTGAAAATAGTTGTAGGGCATGATGTTAAATTTTTTTAGTGATGAAGTTGAAATGCAAAAAGAAGTAAAATGTGGCTAGTGGCGAAGCTATTTACTTTGTGTTAGAATTGAGCTTGAGCAGCTGGCTTATGGCAATATGCTTCTTTGTTCTTAGCATAATAGTATAAAGTGTACGTATGCCTCTATAAGTGTATATATAACTACATGTGGTAGAGAAGGATTGTTTTCAAATGATTTGATATGCCTGTTGCTACTGTAGAAGTTTAGATTTGTGGTCTACTGAAAATGGTTGTAAACAAATGGTTGAAAGCATATCTACGTCTTAATACCTATGATTTAATATGCCTCATGTCACAATAATTATGTTCATATATTAATGGGGCAATGGTTTTGTAGTCTAGGTCAAACTATTTCGAGCTTTTCCTCTTTTATTCTTGGGGAAATGTTTTAGCATAATAGTATAAGAATAATTATCTGCAAAGAGGTAATATAAAAAGGAAGGCAATGGGGCAGGAGATATCATGTTCCTGATGACTTCAATAAGTGTATATATAACTACACATGGTAGAAAAGCATTGCTTTGAAATAATATAATATAAGTTCAAATTTCTTATATTCAACAATTGAAATGAAATTGAATGCACTTACAGGAACTTGATGCAAATGGTTTTGATATGTATCTGTTAGTATTTATAAATTACTTGCAAAGACAATGTAGTCTACTGAAAATGGTTGAAAGCATATGGACAGGTTCAAAGAAAACACAAGTTGACATTTTCTTGTAAGTTGAGAATGATAATCATCATTACCTCTTTGGTGGATATTAGTAAAATCGCATGATTGAAATATATGAAAAGATAAACATAAACCAGTTTAGTCGGCAAAGATATTTAATGGCTAACCTTTTCTGATATTTTTGCAATTGGTGTGATGATAAATTGGCTGCATGTTGCATCGTTGGTAGGATCATGAGTAGTGTGCTTTTGGGTGATTAGATCCGCAAGATACTATTTGGAAGTTTGAATGTTGTGGATGATGGCTTTGTTCTTGTTTTTCCTGAATGGCAATATAACAACACGTGAAATGAACTCAGGTTTTACTCTTCATCTGAAAGAAGAAATGTATGAAAATAATAGGTTACGTTTGACATTTACCATGTTTGCAAGCATACGATTTCAGGTATGTCGATAATCCACGAAGGAGTTGTTGACAATGACAAACCTGTGGGAGGTGCAATATAAAATGCTCTAACGGCTGTATAATTTTGTAGTTATTAACTACAATTTAGGTGCAAACCGTTGTAAGGAGTAGCTTTCACGCTAGTGGCAAGTATAATGGGAAAGTCATTGATTGTAGCAGCTACTTGCTCACATTCATCTGAGATGAATTCATTCCAAGTTGTCAGCCTCATTGGTTTAATCCTACAGAGAGTATTGTTTAAGATATTGGGGCGGGGGAAAAAGAAGCATTTGGTAGGTAATTTCATAAGTTTATGTAAAATGTACGCTTGATCGAGCAGAATGATATCTCGGCAGCGTCCTGGACGTCCAGTGGCACGAAATGTCATATTTTTTTATTGAGAGTACCTTAATAGCGATTGCAAGAATGTTTGTTAGGTAAAGAGAAAGATGTATATAAGATTTAAATAAATATTACCAGCAAAAAGAAGTGAGTGAATTTATACCGAATGTATCGTTCGTCCCGACATAGTTGAAAATATCTGAGAGTTGGACGAACTTGTACATGTGTGTCACTGCATTGTTTGCATCATCAGCATTCTCTATAGTAATGCTTGAGTTGAGGATGATGAGATAGTCGTTATCAACCATGCGCGGTTTGATAGGAGCTCTTCGTATAGTTCCATTGGTGAAGAAGTAGCTCCTATCAATGTTTAACATGCTGCTGAATGCAGGGATTTCATCATCAAATGTTGTTGCTAGAATTTTGGTACCCTGTACAGTTTATGCAAAAAGAATAAGAAATGTACGAATGTACATGATAATAAATTATAAGAAAAAGAGTTAACCTCTTCATCAGCAAGTATGTAACGTTGGAACTGTGTTGTGCCTGATATGGATGTTTGGGCATGCCTCTTTTCGAGGACGTGAAGTTTTGCTTTCTATAGTTTCGTTCTGTCATCGAGTTGTCGTAGCATCATGTAATAAGTTGTCTCCATTTATGTCGTCAAAGATTGGCTTTTTAGCTGTAAGTAAACTGAACATGAAGGTACACGTATTGTTTTTTGCAGAAATAAGAAGGATGACACAAGTTTAGTAGAATGTTTTGAATTATAGTGAGTTGTTATATGATTGGTTGCCTTTGCAATGAATACAATTGATATATGTAGTGAATATATCAATTGACATGTTTATGATTTTGGTGTGTGTTTCACATTGGGTTGGTGAATTTTTTGATATTGATGAACTAAAATTTCAATAATAACAACTGAAGTAAAGCATGTATGAAATAGAAAAGCAGAAGAACAAACTTACAGTATTTCTTGTCTTCTTTTTATTGGTTGGTTATCTGAAGACGTTGTTATAGCAAATTTGTGTTATTTATCTTTTCAGCTAATTATGGAGCTTTTTTGGAGCTTGTTCCTTAAGATCAAGTCAAAATGTGTCGGCGGTGAATTGTGTAGACATGTGAGACTGAAAATGTCGTTTGCAAATAAGCTATCATCAAATCAGTCTTTGACTATAATTTGAATGAAAATGTGGTATGTAGTATATTTAGAGTATAAGTATGCTGATTTTCGGATTGTTGATGAAGTAAAATGTCAATGTTAATAAGCTGAATGAAGTAAGTAAGAAATAGAGAAAGAGAAGAAGAAAATGGCACAAAGAATGACAAGTAACTACTGAAATGAAGGATAGTTGTACCTGTTGTTTGAAGTTGGCACTGTTGAGTTTGCCGTAGTTATTCACTGTTTATTTAGAGAATATGGCAATATAAGTTTTAGAGCTATGCTCTGCAAATTAGTTGTGGTGATTACTGTTCACAATATTTGGGAGGAAAGGAATTTGTGAACTTTCACAGGGCAAAAGATGAAGAAAGAACAGGTACTGGAGAAGAATGAAAATTGGATCCAGTATCAGGTATTGAGCTGGAGGAAGGCTGTTCCAAATGAGACCAACTGACAACTTTACAAAAATTGGAACCTGCCCTCTTATGTTTTACTGGTTGGAAAAGGATAGTTGAGTGGAGATTAGTGACTCTCATGTAAATGATGAGATGGAAAAATTGAGTGAGTAGGCACTTAGTAGGCTGATAGCAGGTTGATGTATAAATGAATTGTGATTTTATTTTCATGCGTAATTGCAAATAAAAAGAAATGTTACCAGAAGAACCTGGCTCGGACTTCTTTCCAGGAAGACCTTTGCCCATCTCTTGGCCCTTTGGCTCATTCATAAGGAAGATACCATATAGGTCGGCTACTGCAGGGTACAGAAAACTACTTTACAAAGCTGCTAATGCTGTCCAAGCAGTGAACAAGGAAAACCACTTGGGAATCTTGGTCTTTGATTTTGTTCTATTTTAAACTGATGGAAATTAGATCCTGGTGTGAAGTCATTTTTAGCGTAATAATGTGCACAAAATAAGTATGTTAGACGAATCCTTCCATTGAAACGTCAGAAAGGATGAAGGATGATTATAGAAATATATTTCTACCTGTATTATTGTTGATAGTTAAGTTCCAATAGATATTCTTTGATTTCTAGTCTCATTGTTGAGTTTTTGCAAGCATGTTCTGTCCAGACTAATTGAATCTGTTTGGTTGTTTGTTTACAATGAAAGCCCCAGATTCTTGCTATTCTAGATGAGTCATGAAATATTTTTCCCATCTTCTGAATGCGCATACCTCCCATATTGATCTGGTTTGAAATGACATTCTCAGCAGCAGTTAGGATTCAAGGATGACAATTTTTGTTCACTTAAAATTCAGGGCTGATAAATGGCAATGAGCCACTGACAGATATTAAGGGCCTTGACTTTTGGTTTCTTGTACGAGTTCCATTGCGCATAATGTTGTGGTACCTGAAACTGTAGATTCCTCAACTGTAGATTCCTCAACTATATGAAATCCAAGAAGAAGTTGAACTCTAGAGAACCTATTTTTATTTTCTCATCTCCAAGAAGAAGTTGAGCTCTAGAGAACTTAGTTTTATTTTCCCATCTGGATGTTTTTCCATCTTTGGTTTCTAAAGTACCCTAGACTTCCAGATAGTCCCATGCATGACATCTTTAATTTCATCTTCCGGACTTCATTTCATACATTTTTATCTTAAGAGTGGAAGGTCATGAATTTGTAGTCATGGTCTGTATCGGCTGCCTCAGAAGATGGTAACATTGAGGTTTGAACTTCCGAGATTGATGCTCTTAGTCAATGACCAGGGTCTATAAATTGTCCTAGCATCTGTTGAATGTTCCCTATGTTTTCGCCAAAATATATGGATAGTCTCTCAAAGGCACAACAAATCAGAGAGGATTTTTCAAAGTATACCGCTACACCCACACACAAACCATCCAATCGGCTCCTAGTCTTTCTAACATCTCATTCCTAAGCTTTTTCCTTCCTCGGTAGCTTAGTCAAACTTCAAAAAAAAGGCTCCCCGTCTTCTTTATTTTATACCAGCTTATAGCCCACCCATCCACACCCACACAAAAACAGTGTGTGTTAAAGAGCAGAAGTTCCTAAAACAAAGGCTGGCCTTGCGGCTAACACAAGGTACAAGATATGTTTTTCTATTGAAATGCATAAGATAAAATGAAAGAGACGAATCTCAGTGAAAAGAACTGAGACGAAAATTTGATCGGAGGACTAAGATAGAAGAATGAAAAAGAAAAGAAAGACACAAACGAAGAGAAGATTACCGTAGGCGGACTGTCTTCCAATTCAATTACAGAAGGTGAAGCCTCAGTAGTTATTTTGTACACAAGAAAAGCTGGGAGAAAAGAAAGAAGATGAAGCAACAGAGGATAAATAAAGGCAGAAGACAGACAACTGAGACGAAAATCTGCATCACAAGACTCAGAAATGAATGAAAGAGAACAGAGAAACGCAAACGAAAGAGAAGGTTACCACAAGTGGACTGTCTTCCAATTCAATTACAAAAGGTGAACATAGAAGAAAATCGGGACGAAAAGAATGAAGATAAAGCAAAACAAGAGAGAAGGAAGAGCAGCTTTGGTTGTAACCAAAGCAGCTGCTGTGAAAATAAATGCACGTGTAACTCTCTCTTGAAGAGCAGAGAAAGTTTTGGAAGATAAAATATTCAGCAGTTGGACAAAGAAGATAATCTATAGAGGAGGAAAGAAGAGAAGATAAAGCAGAAGAAAAGATAAGGAAGATAAGCCTTGGTTGTAACACGCGTAACTTTCTTCTGAGACTTGAAACCATGGCAATCTTGAAGTTTGAATGAAATCAAGGGACAATTTTGGAAAACAGAATGTTTAGAAGAACTGTCCCTTTTAGTATATGTTAGTCTTGAAGTTTGAATGAAATCAAGGGACAGTTTTGAAAAACATAATGTTTAGGAGAACTGTCCCTTTTAGTATATGTTAGAAGATATAGATATGTGGCACCATTTTACCCAAAGAGAGTCCTTCTTATAAGCCAAATCCTATAATGTTTACAGATTGCAACTCTGTTCCGTTCTTCTAATCTTGCGATCACAACCCACCTTCTCTTTTAGGTAAACAGACATCCTTCCAAGCAACCTTGCACCGTGACACCTCATATCTTTTCCATTCCATGTGAAGGCTCTAATCTTTCTTCCGGTAAGCCTTATTAAATTATTCTCTTAGGAAGAATAAAAATGATACACTAATAAATCTGCATACTTAGCAATACTGATGTAGCAAGTTGTACTCTCCCAACGTAAGATAAGTATTTTGATGTCCAACTAGATATTTTTGTGGTCAACTTTTCAATAAAAATTATACAATCCTTGTGAGTTAGCTTAGTTGAAATCAAAGGTACTCCAAGACAAGTAACAAGGAAAGTACCTGTTGAAATACCAATGATATGAAACAATTCCATAGCTTTTTGCTCATTAATCCCGGCCATATAAATGAAGTTTTTGCCAGATTTGGAAAGAGGCCTGATAACTGCTCAAATTCATCGAGTGCTTGTCTCAACAGTGATAAAGCGGCATTCTCTGCCTCGGCCAACAAAAATAAATCATCTGCAAAGTATAAATGATTAATATGTAAATCTTTGCACTTAGGGTGGTATTGGAAATTAGGCTGGCTTGCATAATGATACATGAGGCTAGAGAACCCCTCCATGACTAATCAAAACAAATATGGTAAATTAGGGTCCCCTTGTCTCAATCCCTTTGCACTTACAAAATAACCATCCATGTTGCCCTTAATGTTGATAGAAAATCTTGCAGTTATAACACACTTCATTGTCCACTCAATAAACTTGGCTGTAAACTGCACCACTTCCATCATTGTTTGTAAAACATCCCATCCCGCTGAATCATAAGTCTTCTGAAGATCAATCTTGAGGACACATCTAGGCTGACCACCTATATTATGATTAATCTTTTCACAATTTCTTGTATTAGTAGAATGCTGTCAGCAATGCTTCTATTTTCAACAAAAGCTTACTGGCTGTGGCAACACCTTCTTAGTCCTTGCACAGAGCACCTTTGAGATAAACTTACAAATCACATTAAAACAAGCAATTGGCCTGAAATCCTCAGCGGTTTTTGGGCATGGAATTTTAGGTATTAGTGTCAAGAGTTTTATTAAAAAGTTGTTCCCCCTTATGCTTGTGAAAAAACTCCATTACAACAGCAATCACATCCATTTTCACCATTTCCCAGTTCTGTTCAAAGAATAGTCTGAGCTATAGCCATTGGGCCCTGGTGCCTTATTAACTTTTAAGGAAAACATTGCCTCTTTTATCTCCTTTTCACTAATGGCAGCACTCAGCAACTCTTGATTTGGCCTTGATACGTGCTTGTTTACAATTTCCTTCAGCTTGCCAGTTGTATGTTGGTGAATGGTGATAAAGCACTGGGGTTCCAAGGAAAGAAGTAAAATGGTCAATAGCCACCTTATGTGCCTTTTTGCTCCATTGACTTGTATTATAGTCTCAGTCTTAACATACAGGATTTTATTATGAGATCTATGAACCTGCCATTTTCTCTGAAATATGCAGTATTCTCATCCCCCAACTTTAAATACTTAGGTCTTGCCTTTTGATGAATTTTCTCTGAAATATGCAGTATTCTCATCCCCCAACTTTAAATACTTAGGTCTTGCCTTTTGATGATGAAAGGCTTCTTTAGCTTGCATTAACAAATAATATTGTACTGCAGCTCCATTTCCTTGAGAATTAGAGTTTGATCCTTATTTTGCATCTCAATTGAACCTCTTGTAGTTCCCTGAATTTGGCAGCACCCTCTCTGAAATATTGCGGTAGTATTCCTTATTGAGTTGCTTTAGCCTTGGTTTCAAGATTTTCAGCTTTGCACTCAATCTATGGCAGGCATTCCCTAGCACATTTTCATTCCATACATTCTATAATAGAGAGATGAAACTTATATGCTTCATCCAAAAATTGAAGAACTTGAATTGCTTCTTACCTATACATTGGTCTTCCATTATTTGCACTGTTAAGAGAGAATGATCTGAAATCCAAAGAACATGTGCTTCCACCTGTGTGCTTGGAAAGACTTCTAACCATACTTCATTCTATAAGGCTCTGTCAACTCTACGTATAATTAATTATTTTTCCCTCTTATTACACCATGTATAGAATAGGCCTCTAGTATTCACATCACTACAAGAAATTGGGCTATTAGCGACGGACAAGCCTATTGCTAAAAGCCCTAGCTAAATCCGTCACTAAAGACTTTTGGTGACGGATATCCCGTCGCTAAAAGTTTGTTGCATATAACCCCGCCAAAGGTTTGGAGACGGAATCTTGAGATCCAAACATGCTATGAAAACTTTAGAGCAAAAGTGGATGTCAGTGGAGCTATTTTACTTCCTTTTAGACGACCAACCATTTAAAACGTAGAAATAACCCTGAAAAGATAAACTAGAGTGTTATAGTGGAAATATTTATATTCTAATTGCTTTAGTTTATGCTCATGTTTGGCTCTTTTTCAACCATCCATTTAATTTTGAATTTTTTTTAAGATAATTAATTTGAAAATATGTGTGCATTGTACAATTAATTATTGTCTGAATGGTCATAAAAATGTCATATCATTTTACAAAACTTTTGTTTATGTTTGAGGCTAAACAATTATATAGCGGTGAATATTCGTACAGTTGTCTAAATTGTGAAAGATGGGGATGTAATTACGTAAAGTTACAAAATTTTTATACTTCATCTTTGATTTGTATATTGTTCATTAAGTTCTAAGCTTATAGTATATTAAGGTCATTATAGAAATTTGTGAAGTTAGAATATCACATATTTAACATTATTTTTTGTTGATTACCCTATATATACACATGAATTAAAACATAATGAATTAAAAATCAGTCGCAGTCATTTGTATTAGAAAAGAAAAATCTTAAAAAAGGTGCATGAACTATACAATTAGTAATTTATTGTGTAGACATAAATATGTAATTAAAATAGACATTGGAACTGAAATGGAAGTTCGTGAAGTAATTTTAATTCATTTCAGATAATGATTTATTTTTACCTATTGCCCATGAAAATCCTTACTACCCTCTATACAAAACAGTTAATGATCAATAAGTATGCTTAGTGTCACTTTTATTGATACCATAACTGACAATTTTTAAAAGTAACTTTTTAAAGTCATTAAATAAGTGCCACTAAAAGTATACAATGACAATTGACTTTCACTATATGGTAGGTTGCAGGCATCTTCCTATGACCTGGGTAGCGGCTAAAAATTTTCAGATAACCATCATTTTAAAAGATAGAATTAACCCTACAAAAGATATAGCGTAGCATTATGGTGACAATCCTTGTGTTTAATCGTTTCACTTCAAGATCATGTTCAACAATTTTTGAGGTGCCCTTTTGATCTGTTTTTGAAGATTTTTGTTGAAGTAATTAATTTAAAAATGCGTTATATTTGATTCTTTGTTTTGGACATTCAAAAGAGTATATGATTTCTACTTTAGACTTTGAGTTATTATATTAAAATTAATTGTGACGTAAACTGTTATTTTGGCATTTCAAAGATATCTAAAAATGAAGTCATATTCGTTTCGTATATTGTTTTATATGAAAAGATGTTAAGTATTAATCTTTATTTTTGATACATCGTCTTCGTACTTTATATTTGTGAGATTATATTTTGTTATTTTAAAGTGGACTTAAGGTATTAACAGTCAAAATTAAAGTCTAATATGTAAGTTATTCATCAATTAGTGTTTTAAAAACTTTAGAGTTAGTTTCCTAGTTTTAAAAGGTTTACGAAAATTGGGCCAATAATATCCCCAAATTTTTTAACAATAAATTATAATACATAGTTAATAAGTTGGGGTGAAAAAAGAAAATGGCCAAAACAAATAGGATGACGTGTCGCATAAGTAAGAGGAGTATAAAGAAAAGAAAAAAAAAACACTAAAAAAGCTAATGTATTTGAAAGTTCAATGTTATATAATTAAAGTTTTAAAATTATTTTTCTAGTTTTAAAAGGTTCACAACAATTGGGACAATAATTTTCACAATAATTTTAATTATAAATTTTAGAAAAGAGTTAATAAGTTGTATAAAAAAAGACATTAAAACAAATAAGATGATGTGATGAATAAGTAAGAGGGGTAAATAAAAAAAGAAAACCTGAAAAAAACTTATGTATTTTAAAGTTCAATGTTATATAATTAGAATTAACTGATGAAGTAAAATCTCATATTGGTATTTTTAAATTATTTACAACAATTAACTTATATTCTTTTTTAATGTTTCTTCTGTATAAAGAAAAGAAAGCTTTTTAATTTATGATCTACAATTTTGTTTTCATAAGTGACTTATGTTTTTTTTTTTTTTTTTTATGTTTGAGCATTTATGTTGTTATTTAAAGTGTTTTTGAGGTGCTAATAGTCAAAATCAAGTTCCAATATGTTGATACATTGACTATGTAGAATTTTAGAATGTGTGGAAGTGATTTTTTACTCTCATAGCGTTAACTAAATTTATGGTGTTCTGAATTTTTCAATAATAAGTTACAATAAAGAGTCATGATGCATGTGTGACTATAATAAGTAGAGGTATAAGAGGAATAGAATACCAAAGCAAATATGACGACATGTAAATTTTTATTTATTTATTATGTTATAAAAAGTATTTTTGAAGTGTTAATAGTCAAAATCAAGTCCTAATATGTTGATACATTGAATAGGTAGAGTTTTAAAAGATATAGAAGAAATTTTTACTCTTATAAGAAGTTCTAAATTTTTAATAATAAGTTATACTAAAGAGTCATAATACATGTGTGACTTTAATAAATAGAGGTAAAGGAGGAATAAAACACAAAAACAAACATGATGACATGTAATTTATATTTTTCTTATGTTTGAGTGTTTATTTCATTATTTAAAGTGTTTTTGAGGGGTTAATAGTCAATTTAAGTCAAAATATGTGAATACATTGATTAGGTAGAGTTTTAGAAGGTGTATAACTGATTTTTTACTCTTATAAGGTCAAGTAAATTTAAGGTATCCAATTTTTCAATAATAAGTTATAATAAAGAGTGATGACGTATGTGATACTTTAATAAGTAGAGGTAAAAGAGGAATGAAACACCAAAATAAAAATGATGACTTGTCACAAAATTAAATAAAGATGACGTGTCGCATAATTTAAAGGGTTAAAAAAGAAAAAGAATACTAAAAAAGTTTAAGTGTCGCCTCCACAACACACAACGCCTCGTTAATAATATATTTATATTTATTTATACAATATGATATGATATAGACGAGAACGTTTTAAATGGAGCACATAGATACCTGTTTCTTTTGTCCTACCAAAAAAAGCAACTACACAGCCAGTGTACTGATGCTCTAAGCCTGTGATCCACATTTCCTCTAACTATATCCACCCGAAGAACCCATAGCTGCACCAAAACCATGCCTGTCGGCGAGAAAAAATCGGTCGCCAGCTACCATATAGTAGCCATGCCTTACCCGGGTCGAGGCCACATCAATCCCATGATCAACCTTTGCACATTCCTTGCCTCTAAACGCGGCATAACCATCACCATTGTCCTCACCGAAGAGTGGCTAGGCCTAATCAGCTGGCCTCCAGACATGCCGACGGTCCGGCTCCGTACCATTCCCAATGTCATACCGTCAGAACTCAACCGCGGTACAGACTTTGCCGGCTTCATTGAAGCCGTTTTCACAAAGATGGAAGCTCCGTTTGATCAGTTACTTGACCAGCTGGACCTCCGGGCTTCTTGCATAGTAGCCGATCTGGCGTTGCCATGGATGAAATCGGTAGGTAGCCGGCGCAACATCCCGGTGGTGTCGCTATGGCCTGCCGCGCCATCATCGTTTCTTGCATTCTACCATTCTCACCTCGTCGCTGCTCGTGGAAATCATCCAGAGGAAGACTTACGAGCAGGTACATGAGCTGAGTACTAGCTTATATGGCCGCTATACCTCTCCCTCCTACAATCTTTTATGCAATTTTAGTCATATGCAAATTTGGATTAAACAGTTCTGATACTGTTGACCTGTTCTTCGGATTCATGCGGCATCAGTATTAGTGTATAAACATTCCTTAATTTGGACCATACTTAGGAGCAAAAGTTAGTCTATACCGGATTTTAAAGACAGCCTCATCAAAATCCTGATTATTGAAGGACGCCGTCATATGAAAGTCGGGATCACTGAAACATAAAGCTATATGTTTGTAAGGGCGTAGTGGCTATTTTCACTCTCCCGTTCTTGAGTCCCACTGTAACCTTAGTTGATGGCTACTTTTGACGCAAATGATTTGGAAAAATTAGTCGAAACAACTCGGCTTACAAAATTAGTCATAACTGCAAGCTTTCATTAAATCAGCTTTGATTCGAAACTGATTTGATGAAAGCTTGCAGTTATTAGTAAAATCTCCCTTGCAGAACTTGGCGTGGACAAAATGTATCATTGTCGTAAACCGTATTTGGGGAGACCCATCCTTTTCTAAAATGTAGAAGCTGAAATCAGATACTAAATATTTGTGGAGGTGGAGCTATATGTCTTGATAAGGTACATTACCTTGCATACTTCGATTGAAGCAGTTACAGAGCAAGTCGATCCACAGGTGGTCTTCAAGGCCTAATTGAATTGCTATATTTGTAGATATTATCTAGCATGTGTACAGAGAAATTTAAAACAGTGCCTCCGAGATAAAGTATACACCCGAAAATATCCACGTCTATAAATTGAAGACAAACTATAACTATGAACTGATAGAAAGTGTACTGCGGTAATTTGAAGCAGAAAGAAAAGAAGATATCATTGACGACCTTCCGGGAGTGTCCACAGTGGTTAAGGATACCCGTATTCAAAACCTCATGCTTAAAGCCTTCTCTTATGCAACCAAAGGACAAGGCCTTATCTTCACTTCATTCTACGAGCTTGAACCACATATAATAAACACTCTGAGAGCCGAACTCGATATACCTATCTACACAATTGGCCCTGCCATCCCTTACTAATTGTCACTCAAAGACCAATCTGCCATGCCCATTCCTAGAGATAATGAGAAATGCTTTAAATGGCTGGACTTACAGCCTGAAGCATCCGTCCTATATGTATCAATGGGTAGCTTCTTATCGACATCAAGCGAACAAATGCATGAGCTCTCAAAGGGGCTTCGGGCAAGTGGATTCAGGTATTTGTGGGCTGCACGAGAGGAGGCAATTTCTTTACAGGAATCATGTGGTGCCAATGGACTAGCTGTGCCATGGTGTGACCAATTGGGAGTTCTATGCCATTCTTCAGTAGGGGGATTCTTGACACATTGCGGGTGGAATTCAACAATGGAAAGCATCTATGCAGGTATACCGATGCTCACTTTTCCTTTGGCTGCTGATCAACATCATAATAGTGCACTAATAGTAGAAGGTTGGAAAATTGGGTTGGAGATGAAGTCCATTGTCGGAACAGATAATGTGGTCGGAAGGGAGGAAATTTCCAACAATGTCAAGAGGTTGATGGACCAAAATGGAGAAGAATGTAAACAGTTGAGAAGAAGAGCAAAGGAGTTTCAAGAAACGTGTCAAAGAGCGATTGAAAAAGGAGGATCTACTGACTGCAACAGCAATGCCTTCTTTGAAGATTTTGTACATGGAAAACTAAAGCTACCATGCAATGGTGATTTATAGCGCAGTGTTTCCTTGCTTATATCGTGGAACTTGAAGCTATTCAGTTCTTGTATTGTGGTGTTCCTTGTACCCTTCCTATTTATTTAATTGAT
>JAVXUO010002338.1:25000-129072 GCA_033065855.1 Escallonia rubra | reverse complement strand
TTACTCGTTAGACAAAGCGTAAATTACAATAACCAAACCCAAAATCTCTTCAATTATTGCACTCTGATGGACGAACGTGAATACAAGTCATTATCCAGAGTGCATCAAAGTCAAATAGTTAAGATACACGAACTCACGTTCAAATGAGCAGCAAGAGGTTTGTATTTCTCACTCATTGAGTCTCTCCTGCAGCTTCTCGCTTGCCACCGCCATCATCACTGACATTAATGCTAAGGTGATGTAACCAGCGCCATGACCCACCTCCATCAAGTATTAGTTACCAGCACCAAAACCCTATTCTGATTCTAGCACTTCCCATGGTCAACAATGCGGGCGCCATTATCATTGTTCTTTCAAGAAACGATGGTAGCTCGCATACCCCGGCATTAATGGAGTAATTATTAAGAATGACAATTTATTACTTGTGGGGTAATTATTAAGAATGACATACAAGGGAAAATGAGTTCCAACGTCCATTGATGATGATGTCTTGCATCCCATTCAAGATCGTTTTTCTCAGGTGGGTTTGAAGGCCTTGGCCTCGTACCTCATGAGTGTACAAGTGGTCGATGAGAAATTTTGCCAGGCTTTCTTGCTGTTTTTATTGAGTACATTTCTTTGTCCCACGAGGGGCAGGCCATCCATCGACTTATTTCCTGCCCTATTTGTCGCATCAACCTCCGCACAGTACAATTGGTCGCATCTTGTCCTTGATAAGTTAGTCCAATGTGTGTCCAACTTCAAGCAAGGCAGGACCAAAACCGGTATCGCTGGCTGCGTTGCGTTGTTGATGGTGCGCAAAAATAACTATATGTGCATTCTATGTCGAGCTATGTTTATTATTGGTAGAGAAAACATCTTTAAATATCATTCCTTTCTTTTGCGGGGAAAAAAAAAGGTTTTGCTATACGGCATGAGTCGCTTGGCTTGCTCATGCAGAGCTTTTAAAACAAGGGTTAATTATAAAACTGTCCCTTGTGGTTTACACGTTTTTGCACTTTGCCCCTCGTGTTTACAACTTTTGCAATAATGTCCCTTGAGGTTGACAAAACCATTGCAAATAGCTCCAAAACCGAACGGCCGTTCAAATTCAGCCGTTAATGAGCCCACGTGCACAGCACACCCGGTTTTCGCATGGGTAGATCGGTCATTTTCGATCCCAATCCCTCTGAAAACCCTAAACCTCCATTGCTTTCTTTTCTTTCTTCTTCTTCTTCTTCTTCTAGAACCCTAAATTTGATGTTGAAACAAACATCACCTGAACTAGGGAGTTTGACATATGTAAAATCTATTTAAGCACAAAGTGATCCAATTGATCCCAATCTTTCTAATTCAGGTTCTTGCTTGCAAATTACAGAAATCTGACTAATGGGTTCTTGATCTGGTGATCAGATCTTCAAACGCCACACCCCATACCAGATGCCCATAATGCGCACACAGTGCACACAACAGTGCGTGTAAATGAGGTGCAAGAAGCAACGCCCCGATCTCAGCAGCGGCGTCGGCGCCTGTGATCCTTCTCCTCCCCTCCTCCAACTGAAATGTCTCCCGCAGCTGCTCACTCCGAACGTGCCGACCCTCATCGTTCACCACCGACTCCGAGTGGCGACAACATGGAGGATTCTCCTCTAGCCGCCGACCTTCTCGTACCCTTATCAAAGTTGTCCTTTAAAACGAGGAGGACAAGCAGCCGTATTATTGGAGAAGGGGCTGCGGCCGATGCGTCAATCATCCGTCCCCGTCTAAAGAGGAGGTCTGCTCCAATTAGAAGGGTGAAGTGCTCTAACACGACAAGGAGCCCCTTTCTTCGTATTGCCGGTGAACAAAAGGTGACGCTCTCAAGGCTTGAAAAGGAAGCTGTGAAGAACGTCTTCCAGTCCGAAGTCCCTGCTAGGTGACGAATATGCTTAAGCCTTTTGTGGTTTTTGGGTCATTTTATTTATAGAAGTTCTTATTACTTATCCTATTATTTTGACTTGTTATCGACAGTGAGGTTGTCGTTAAGATGCCTCAAACCTTCTTGACTAAGGACCAAATTCTCACGCTACAGGGGAAGCAGTGGGTCTCATCCGAGGTACGACATCTCTACATACCTCTTCCATCAGCTTACGTAGATATTTAGAACGCGAATAACCAACTAGCATGATAATTAGAAACCAATCAGATCTTGAGTATAATAAGTCTAGTGAACTTATAGTTATTGAGCTATTCTATAACCATGAAATGTCATGGTTCGATGGTCTCTAAACTGAAGTTGGCATTAATATTGAAAGAAGGGTTCAGATATGCTCGAGGTGAAGGTTTTAAAATCATCTATTCAAATGAGAAGTGTATATACGAACACACCTTAATTGTTCCCAGCTCACTACGAGCTGTGTCCCTCATTGCATACTATTGCATACCCCATGGTTCCCAGCTAACAGTGGTGCGATGAGAATAATATTGCNTGATCCATTGTCCAGTTGATATCACTGGTCAAACATCGTTTGCATACCATGAATACATATCAACGAAGTTTCAAGAAAGTAATCCCTACATTATGTTTCAGGTTGTTAATGCGTGGTCGGAGGTCGTCAATGCCGACCGTTCAGGCTCTGTGCTACGTTACACATTTGCCTCCGATTTTTTAGTGATTTACGTTGTTTTACTTTGAGTATTGCTCATATCTTTGTTCTAATTGTTTTGAAACTGAGCCATGTATACCTATATAAACTGCAATCCTCGATTATCAAATTCATGGATGACATCAGGACTGACGATGAGATCTCCGACTTCTTCTCACGCTTCTTTGAACATGCTGACCCACTGATTAAAATGGAGGACGTCCAGTTGGTATACTCATCTGTCATTGAGTTCTTCCATAGCAGTATTCTATCTGTAAATTGCCTTTGTGCGCTTGCAAGGTTCAAACACATACATGTTTAGATGGCACTAATTGTTAAAAACCAATATATTCTTGCAGTAACACTTTGCCTTTATATCAACCATTTTAGGTGTATTCTTAATGAAACACCTTAGGTACTGAATCTTTCTTCCCTTTTCAGTTCTCCGTGCCAATCTGCTGGGACTATCATTGGTTTATGCTCTGCATCAACATCAACATGAGGTGCATCGACTACCTCGACTTTGGTCGACGCAGTGTTTTGGATGAGATTGATGTTTTCCACATTCACCTGGTATATACTCAGCCATGCCATTTATTACGGCTGTTAAACAGACAAAAGATAAAGAAGAGCCATCATAATATGTTTAACCTTTGTTGTGGTTAGGCCCGCGTCCTTACGCTTCTGTTGAGGCATAAAGCTGGTAGAGACATCGACTTACATCCTTACGCTTTCCAGAGTCATCTGTGTCCAAAATAAACAAACGAGTATGATCTTATCTTAGTTTGCTTCCCATATCTCCTCTCATCTCCGTTCCTAAATTCATCCTTTTAATGACATTACTGAATAAGGTGTGTGATGAACTATTTCAGTGATGATTGCGGAGTGTATACATTGAAGTCTATGGAGCATTGGTGGGGCAAGTTCGGTGTAGCGATCTTCCCGGTGAGGGTGTAAACCCTATTTGCATTTAAGTTAAAGAAATGTTTTATTTTACATGATTGCAAGTAAAATCATTAGTAGTTTCATGCTCCACCTTTTCTAATGCTCATGTTGTTAGTCCGAGGTCAAGCACTACAGAGTCCAGATTGCAGCCAGGTTGATACTCCATCCACTTAATGACATTCAAATCATGGTGGTGCACGCGGCAACAACTGGTGCTAACGGGAAAATGCCAACTTCTCAAGAGTCATGTAGCATAGCCAAAAAGCCAGATATATTAGGCTATGCCTTTTCATCCTCCTGTGATCCGAGGTACGAGCCATTTTGCAATATTACAATTAGTTAATAGGTTGCTTATCTTCTTTGACCACCTAACCTCTGTGCTTTTAATCCCGTTGTCCTAACTCACAATGCTTCCTCAAAGAACTTGAACATTGTTCAGGTTGCACATAGTAAATAAGGCATTCCCTTTTTCCATGAATTTAATTTTAAGGTCTTCCTTTCATCGGTTTCCCACGTATATGTTTGTGCCTTTTGTAGTGAGGTCCTGATAAGTATGTACGACTACCACTTAACGAGGTTTGATATCTCGACCATGGTCGACAATAACTGGGTTGGTGCAGCCGTGAGTACTATTTAACAATGAAATGACAATTTGCCGAGGTGGGTTGATTTGTCCTGTGTTATAATTTATGGCTCTTAATGCAGGTTGTCGACATGGTTATCAGGGTGATAAATGCCGAGAACAATGGCCCGCTAGAGCGATACATCTTCCCCACTTTCTTCGCGGTACGCACCTCTACATTTGGCGCTCCATACATTCTCACCAGTTGCTCCAATGTCTGGTTACATTTTGTATTAACACGATGCTATTCACATTGTAGCGTAACGTTATATCTTACCTCTCAACATCTCGGACAGATGACGAACTTTCAAAACAAAATCCGAGCTATTATCTATCGAACCGGATTAAAAGGAACCTTGACTCCTGCCAGATGGTAATATGCCGAAACTCTTACAATCTCTCCTATTTAAATGAACTTGAGGAACACTTAGGAGGGTAATTTTCTATGCACGCTCATGATATATTCACATGGATTTAACTGTTCTTCGTATGGATGTTTCAGCTCATAGTGCCTATGTTGTGGAAAAGTAATCACTGGGTGGCATTTTCCTTCAATCTCCTCACATGTGGCATGGAGTACTTGGATCCATCAAGTACAACTCTCTTTCCTGGAATGAGACATGTCCTTAACTGATGGTAACCCTCATTGGTTTGCTGCTAGTGCCATTTGCACACCGATCCGTTCCCTCATCAATAGCTAACAGTTGTTATTTTGATCTTATCATGTAGGGTAGGGTAATATCCCTTATCGTGGCAGATGTAAGCAGAGGGACCTCTTTCACGTCGGCGTCATTTGCTTTCGTCCCTACCAGTGTTCCACGGGATACCACTGCGTAAGAGTTATTTACTTAGTCCCACCCATACATGTTTGAAAACAATTCGTAGAAGGTCCTTTATTGCATGTGTGTAAACCCAAAAATCAACATACATCCATATCAGTTTACATCTACGCTTTGAAAATAAAGCCTATCGTGTCTTCCGGGGCCTCGTATGTGCACCACCGTTATAGGTAATTTCCATTGATATTATATACATGTTAATATTGGATTCCACTGCCATTTACCACCTCAATACTCTATAGGCTTTATACTTTTGAATCCTTGCTATGGTCTTGTGCCTCCTTTGCTGATTTTCATTGACTATCCTATGCTTTCTCTCTTCCGACGAACTATATACTGTAATACCCATAGCTAGTTCGCGTTGTTTGGCTCTGAACTTTTAATCCTAAATGTGTTGAAAGCATATCATGGTATTTGTGTGTGCGCTAAAATTCACAGTGCTGGAAAGTGTGTAAAGTGTACTTGATTCCAGATTTCTTTACTACGCTTGCACTCCATGAACGGGAGAGATGCTCAATTGTCTCCTACTGCTTAGAACATAAGATGCTTAGATCACAACATCTACTATACTCCATGTTTGTTTTAATCTCTAGTCCTTATTTTGATTTTTGACAACAGCCATAACATGAAGCCACATATTGGGATGTGCCCAGAAAACCGTAGCGTCTTCCACCGTGCCACAACGATCAGTGAACCCAGTCAACAATTAGGGTAAAAAATAGACGGCATGCCATCTGCGAAGGGGCAAGGCCGACGTTTACATCCTCATTGCCATTGCTCGTATGAACTATTGATGCCTATACCGTTGAAAGCCTTAACTCTGGAGAACTTGTAGTTGTATTCCATGTACCATGCACCATATTTCGGATGCTCCTTCAGTGCCACGACATCGGCAGCATCGTATACCGCCCTTGTTCTAGGCTTTGAGTAACCACCACGACCATTGGAATGCCAACTTCCTGGCCGAAACCATAACCTTTTTTCCCTACGGTCAAACCCTTTGTGTTTCTAATTGAGTGGTTGTATTTTACCTCTGGGCTGCCTGATTTGTGAATGAGGTCCAACGTTCTTTGACAGCCTGGGGGGAGGGGTAGTATATTTCTTGACGGAGAGGTCCGAAATGTTTCTATTCACGAACGCTGGATTTCCAATCCTGGATATTTCTTAAGCCAAGCCCCCCCTGCTTTTTTGGCCACACACACACATCCTTCCAACCTACTTTATGTAAGGGAGATGTGACTTCCATGCTAGCAGCGAGTGTATGTTATTATACGATACGATTTACGAACTCTGCCAAGTTTGGCTTGGATACAACGTGTCATCTGAAATAGGAGCACATTGGCACACACGTGATAAATAGTTTGTTTTGCATTAGGAGTTTATAATCGACTAGTAGTTTCCAACTATTCTACTACTGTTATACTCCAAATTTGTAAGAGATACCTAACCCCCTCGACAAAATCAGTATGTCTTATGATTGCGGTACCTTAATTCGTAATACTTGTTTTGACCTTGTCAACGGGCTCCAGTGATCTATGCCTCCAGTCTCGCAAGGCTGACGAAAATCAATATAGTATTAGATACACAATGGGTGCCAGAACTTTGTTAATCAAAACATGGGAGTTTTGTCAATGCCAAATTAAAATGTTAATTATCTGGCCGCTGATAAAGTTACGGTATTTATCAGTTGAGCTTTGCTTGATCCTACTACTTATAAGAGTGAAACCGTGAAAGAGAACAACAAGTTCAGACGAACGCTTTACTATTAGTAAACACAATAATAATAAAACAACAAGTATTACTGAATATGATGCCGTGCAAATAACGTTGTTCCAGGAACCGCCTTACAAACATAGGAATGTTTACTGTCAACCGAGACGATACCTCTAATTTTGACGGGTTCTTAAAAACTCCTAGCGTGGTTACCCAAGCATCAACAGTAACACATATTAGCTAGAATCTTAATGTAAGCGATCCCAAACGGTTAAATCGGGAGCACGTTACAGAGCTAGAAGCAAGCTACATAAAGTTTTGAACGGATGAGAAGCTACATAGGTGCTATAAAAGACCCTCGTAACAACGCTGATCCCATGTGTAGCCCCAAGAGTAGTACATGAGCAAATGCTTGAAAACAAGACACTCTTGTGTAGCCACAATAGTAGTACATGAGCAAATGCTTGAAAACAAGACACAAGTGCAGGGGCGAGGTTCGCTTATTACAATGACATGTTCACAACTGGTAGTCATTTTACAGACACACATGGTGGAAAGAGATATATATCACTCTTCATTTGACATATATTCATCAGATAAGTACTGATCGTTGGTTAAAATAGTGTTTCTCTCGTTAGAAGTGAATTGTCGGCCACTAGCCTCTGCCATTTCTACGCAACACCATCCGGTTATTCTCCATACAAATTTGCCGCACAACTTTCCTACACTTGGCAACATTAGGACGCGACATACTAAGTGAACGACGATGCAACATGGGTGCTCTCAGCGCGATGAGATCTTGGTATAGTGCTTTTGATTCCTTTACTCGATATGCCCATTCTCTTCGTAAACCGGCATAATACTCTCTAGGATCCGTGTACCTCACTTCTCTGTAGTCGTCGTTTCTTTCACACAACAACTACACATTCTCACGTCACCGATAATTAGAACTACCAGGAAGTCCCGCCATACAACTTTTGCATATCATACGCAATGAGCATGACAAGCATATATAACCAAGCGTACACACATGTAGAATAGTTGTGGTTTGAATCCAAACAAGAGCAGGCCCATCAAAGTGACAACACAACTGGTCTTCAAACACACGTCACTCGTCACGGAAACTCTAATTGGTAGTCCAAGGCGTTTCCATCAAAATGATACATCAACCACGTGCCTTTGCCCAAAGTGAAAAGCACATCATTATTCTCAGTTGTATAATGACTACAATGGTTAAAGGCATGCAAGAGAGAGTGGAAATTCGTTCTAGAAAAAGTGCGCAAAAGTAATTACATAAGTCAGAGGCCACATATTGAAACTTCGCACAGAATAATGATGGTGTCTGCAACCATGTTGCCTAAAATAGACATGTGTCTGATCTATACCGACAGTATTAGTATCTGGTCACCGATAACTTTTTGCATGGCTAATCTAATCCTTTTTCAGCTAGGTATTACCGGCAATTTTGCTACTTTCGCGTATAGTGAAAAACTGGTCATATGGTTCATTATGGCTTTAGATACACAAGTATAAAGATAGGGATAGAGTTGTCCTCCAAACATCTGTTTTCTTGTTTGATTCGCCCAATTGAATCTGCAACTTTGATTTATTATCATACGCCTGGCAAATTACCACAAAAAATACTGAACGTGTACTTCCAAATTAGAAATTGATATCAATCTGGAAAAATCAACTACACCGTTGTTTTTGCCAATAGCTCAATACACAATTAGCTCTCCAAGGATTGATGAAACTTGCAATGAGCTATTATATTATCAGCAACTAATACATCTGCAAATGCTATTTATCAATGACTATAAAGAAATTTACAGCGACTTGTCACATCTCATTAGCACGAGCATGCGGCATTTATTGAAGTGGGCCGTTATCCATCCCTATATAAGTATGTATAGTTAATGAAGGGCAAAGGCACAGAGCGGGTGCTGTGTTAATTACTTTAATCTTGGAGATGTCCTATACTCCACGAGACATATTTGAAGCGTTGGGTCGGCACTGGGCGGGCGAAGATGAATTTTACTATTCTTTGCGTCCAAGTTTGCGATACTCAAGACCCTATGTTAGTACATTACATGCAGAATGGTCTTATCGGTTTAATGAATGTGAGGTCCTCATAGCTGATTCACGACGCATGGATATATCCGTCATTCGACAAAAGGCAATCAACATGCTTCGGAATACACATATGGAGCTTGAACGGGCTCTGCATCGCATACCTGAAGAAAATAATAGAATGAGAGTTCATCAAAGTAGGCATAACTTGCATCGTATTGCGCGGGAAAGCTATGCAGATGGCAACAACAATGAAGCATAAGTATACTGGAACATGAGTCTCGAACCTGGATTTGTTTCTGATGCTCCAATGTCTGATGAAAATGACTGAAGGTGGTTACTGAAAATGGTTAGTGTCTATACTAGCGTTGCATGTGCATGGAGTGATCTTAAGCTGCTTCTCTAAAATTTACTTTTAAAATCCCTATGGTGTAGACACTTTATGTTCTGATGAAGATGACTAACATAATGATTAGTGGTCAACGCATGTGATTAATATGACGGGACCAATTAACAAGTGTGTCTACACACAATACCATCTACACGAGTACATACAACATGTTCTCTTCTTATCTCTAAAGACCCCCGTCCTATTTTTCCTCACCACCTTTGCCACTGCAATGGCCTTGATATATAAACACCGTGCAGTGCATGTACATTTAAGACATGACCAACTATAAACTCCGTAATGTTATCGGTCGTTGCACATGCGCCCTCAAATTTTGCTAGCAATCTGGTACTAATAGGCCGAGTGAAAAGAATACGCCCTGTTTTTACAGGAAACACGATTTGTATTGTGAACGTGTTTAAGAACCACAAATTAAACCGTGTAAGGGCAAAAATAAATCCCCTTTCACTCAGTAGAAAATGCTTGCACCCATCAACGATCTCTATTGAAAAATGGTCATCGAGAGCGAATGAACTAATTCAACTTTGGCTTTGACTTCTATTGAAGCCGTGGTCAGAGATCACGACCTCAGTAGGAGTTTTAATTATGTGAACAACATTTTCTATGGAAAACGTGAGCTTCAAAGGCGAGTTATATTATTCAGCCTTTGTTGATGTCAGTCCCAAGCACGATTCCGTAAGAAGATGACGGTTTTCCCTTTGCAATCACTATTTCCCAACTATACACTCGTTCTCTGTCCAAATGTCCGTGCAACTGTGTTTTAATTAGACAAATAAAATGAGATAAGTTCTTCCCATTCCGTTTATTTTGAGGTCGTGGTTCTTAACCGAGACGGCCAAAAGTGCGGTATATAACTAAATAAGACTCAAAATGGAGAGAAAAGGGAACACAATAGCATGCATGATGGAAAAAAAATTCACAAACAAAACGTACAACTCTTCGTGTAATGTGGCCGAAGCTAGGTGTGTGTTGTTTGACCCCAAAGGATCTCGTTCAATAATACACAATCTATGGAGGAGGGGATTTGCAAAAAATAATAACACAGGGGTGAACAGTACACACAACATGATAGGATTCATAGCAGTTAGTCTCTTGCATTATTGCATACGAGGACTTGTACCACTGAGAGTAGTCAGGCCACCAAGAAGCTAGCAACAAACACATATCAACCACTCAATCTAATCTTTATGTTGATTGAGCGTTGCTTGCCTTTTATGTGCCACATGGTTTGCAACAGCGTTGCAAGCAACTTTATGGAATTGGAAGTTTAATGCACTCAACTCACTTATTGACATTGACATATCACTTCTCAGCCCCATGCTCCCACTATACAAGCTGGCGGACAAAACATTTCACGTGTCTCTACACCCAACTCACTTATGTCAACATTGACATATCACTTCTCAGCCCCATGCTCCCATTCTACAAGCTGGTAGAACAAACATTTCACGTGGGAACCGCAACTGAGAACCCATTTAGAGTCGTAAGGAAAAAAACAAGTAACATGTACCGCTCACAGTCTGTAATGCACTCTTGAGCAGTCTCAAGGCACTAATCCTCACCGAAATTTAGACACAGCTAAAAACCCTCCTAACAAAACTTCGTCTTTCATTTGACTTGCTTTTAGGAAGGGAGATATATTTGCAACATATATATTGTATGTTAAAACTGTAATCCGAAATCTTTGCCACCAAGATTAACTAAAGCTGATAATATGATTATTCCCACATTGCTTGCCAGTATCATACAACAGTTTGCTTACAAAAAATAGCACTGAAACATGTCCAAATTGTTACCCCATGTAGTAGAGGATTGCGTCTTGTAAGAAGACGGGGGCTTGGTCATTGAATGCACAGCTTAATGGCAATTACCATAATAACACAACCATATTGAATAAGTTTGAAAGTAGAAAAACAGGTGCAATATGTACACCAAAGCCAGTTTGCAAAAGCCGGATCAAGATCCAGGACAACACCAGCTGCTATACCATGAAATATAGTCCCATCTACTCGAGACTATTGCAAAATCAGCTTGCTATTGTTGCCATGCATCTAGTTCGGTTGAAGACCTCCTTTGTACAACTTTAGTGTGCAGCTACAAAATTAGGTGAGCTTCAAAAAATGTTCCAGATTTACATCGATATTTACAATCCACGCCCGCAACCTGTGAAGGGTGGACGATTGAAGCAAGAAAATGATCAAATGGGTGATTCATTATTCGTCCACAGTACAGAGAATGAACACTGAAAATAGTCGCCGAGTAACAACGTCACGTACGACGAAAATTAAAAGGACTCGAAAAACAAAGCAAAACCAGAAAAGGACACATACTAGTGCCCAAAGTTTGGCTCAACAGTCAAATCTACACTGGCCCACATTGTTAATATGATACACAATATGCTTGTCCCTATTCCCCTCAATATAACCAAAAACTTCAATCTCATGTCTTCCAATTCATAGCTCCACCAAAACCCCTGCCCGCTAGAGTGATTTTTAATATTAGGTTTACTTCGAATAAGTGATTCAAAGTACACCCCTGCCGTCCACCTCCATACTTATATGCACCACCACTCTCATAAAGCTATCCAACTTCAAAACCATATCATGTGGTTGAACCCCGGGTCAGTGTTTGAGCTGCCCGATATGGATACACTACGACACATTTCAGTATACAATGCCAATGTAATATGTTTCATGTACCAACCAATTAGCTCTCCTACGTTGCGCATAAGAAATATGTGTAAGTTGGAAGTCTACTCCACCTAGTATTACCTTTTTGGGCCCCCTTTTAGTGGGGTTTTTGTAGCATGCTCATGAGGTTCTTAAAGTATCACCACTTGGGTTAGCCTACTCACTTGCAATCCGATGTGGTGTGATCACCGCATCAAAAGCACAAGCCCTTCTACCAAATTTCTACGGCCAAATGCTACAGCAGAGGACTGACTTGCCCACCGACTATGACATGGGTTGACACGGTAAGGCCAACATCGAACAGGCTTACCGCCTATTTTTCAGGCCGCATGGCATTGCCCTGTTCATCGATAAAGAGCAAATGGGTGAAAGAGAACATTTATGGCATGGGTTCATTTTTCCCATACGTCCGGATCTTATAAACGTTCACTAACTACGGGTTCAACATGTGGTAGGAGTGTCAAGTAACTACCATCCCGTCCCCTATCAATGTGCCTCCTTTCTCTCACTATATCCTAAGCATATACTCTTATAAAGTCCACGCCTGCATGCAAAATACAAAAATGATATTCATCCAAGGCTCTGTAACTCACAAACTCTTGCCAATGACAGCTTACCTCATTAAAGACACCTCACAACAATATTGAAAAAAGGACTATCGTTTCATAACCAAAAAGTCACGGAGAATTTAATATCAATTACATAAAGCAATGGAATATAATTTTAAAGTTATAGACATGTCTAGCGTAAATGGTGACTAAAATGCAAATAATAATAACGTATGAATAAAGTTACAGCGTTTGCATACAGCTTATGAATTTCAACTGTGACATCGACAACATTTCCGTCTCTTGTTCTAGTTATGGGTAGCATTTTAACGATCCTTCTAAATATTAGTAATCGGTTCCTTCCATAGTTAACCCACCCCAGGCGTTTCAGTGTGAACTACATATACAATGTGGGCTCTTTTCAATTGAGAGCATGCAGAGCGCACGAGTGCTGCCATCCTCGGCGCCAATTAGGCACCTGGGTTGACAGCTCCCAACAGTGAACTTGGGGTCTCAATTACCGTCCTTCCGGAGGGTTAACATGCAAATGTTATATTTGTGAGAGCCCCTGAATGATGGGGCCTTTACAGGCTAAAGCACAACACCTTTGTAATTCTGATTTTACCTCTCGAGACATAAATTGGCATGCTTATGTAACTACACAAACAGGACCCGAGGTGAACGGGTTGAACTGACCAAGCAGGCTTTATGTTATAATTCAGGACTGTGGAGAAATGAGATTTAATGTGCATTCCCCAGACTTGCGCAAAACGTCTCAATGAAATGTTTCGAAGAACGAGGCGTGTTTGAGCCAATGTGTCAATTCAACGCATCATAATGTAAGATTAGAGGATAAAACTATAGCTAGATATCAGATAAGATCAAAATCTAAAGGCACAAACCAGTTAAACTTCTTGGTTGTTCGTGATATAGGTGGTGCCCGCTTCATTTATTGCACTCTTGCAACTCGAACGATTGTGACCAGATTGATTACAACGTGAGCACCGGGAAATCCTCTTGCCCTGAAATTGTGACTTTATCCGAGTAGTGCGTGGGCGACCAGGAGGCCGCTTGGTTCTTGGTGGTTGTACGAGGAAGAGGCCCCTGGGATTGCCTATTCTAGCATCCTCCTCGACATCCAACTGGATCAAGTCAAATGTCCGCTCATCGAAGGTCGGAACAGGAAGAATTTGATGATTGAACAAAAGCTTTTGCTGGTCAACCAGGAAGACGCGATCGACAAGGTCATAAACGCTTATCCCGGATTTGGGAAGGACTTTCATGGCATGTGGACAAGGAATCCTTGTATAGTCCATCTTCTGACAACTATAATATCCCTGTGACAGATCCACATCATAGTTGTTATTTTTACTGTCAAAGACCGTGAAGGTTTGGTTGAACATACACCTGCTACTAAGGGACGGAGCTCTGCTCTTAGATTTTTCAATCTTTTCTTCAATTCGGGGACCAACAGGTGAACGCCACTTTGAAATGCTCTCGCTTTTTGCAGCCAAGAAAGATGTAAGAGTTACCACATGCTCTTTGATGAAACGATGAATATTTAATTCCCGGAGGTGATGCTTACCAAGCCATGCATTATACAATTCAACTGGTTTTAAGGATAACCAATCCCACCTTTTAAAGGGAAAATAAGCATTAGCCCAATGCTGTGGCTTGTTTTGTTCCAGCCAAAGGGAAAAGTTCTTGTCCAACTTGCACATCTCACCGTAGTGGTGCATAAATTTCCTATGATCACGGGCTCTCCCAAGTTTGTCCAACAGTTCCAATGCCGCATTGCATTTCTTAGTTTTCCATCCGTTATTCTTCACCAAGTATTTGCGGAAGTTTTCCTTTAGGTGATGAAGACAATGGGAATTGCAATCAGGCCCAAACAGTTTCTCGATGCCATTGGGTATCCTTGTCCAGCACCTCTCGCATCTCACTCAGAAACCAAACTTAATCAACATTGTTCTCGGCGGATGCTATGGAATATGCCAATGGATATAACCCGTTGTTCGAGTCCGAAGCACAAGCAGAGAAAATGCAACCCTTATAGAAGTTCTTCAGAAAACATGAGTCAATGAAAATCAAGGGCCTGCATGCACTATGGAAACTGGCAATGGACGTACCATAAGATACGAACAATTGATTGAACCGGTGATTGTTTTTCGTCGTTGTCCGGTACGTTGCACATGTCCCAGGAATTGCAGCAGTCAGGCATTCACATAACCATGGAACGTATGCATAACCTTGGGCTGGAACACTGCCCTCAATGCTAGCCTTAGTCCACTCTTTCACGCTCCAAGCCTGATTGTAAGACATACGAACCTTGTGATCTTCGTGGAAGATGGTCCGTATCTTGTAAGGGCTGAAATCAGGGCTCTCAACGATCTTCCTTTTAAACTTCTCCCCAAGATACTTTGTCTTCATAATGGGGACGTAACTAGCATCATCACCCATGTTGTGCGCGTGACTCGCCATGTAGGTTATTACTCTAACGTACGTTGATTCGCCATCGCACGTGGCAGTTAGATACCATGGACATCCCTTAATGCTGCATATTACCCTTAGATAACCCTTCTTGTTGTCCTTCCACATGCACTTGAATTTCTTGTTCAGCATAAGGAAGTACAAGCACCGCCGAAATGCCTTTGTATCTTCGAATATGCTGCCTTTCTGAAAATGAATGTCGTCAACATTAGAAGCAATCATCGAACCATCTATGACCTGATTTTCGGGCGGATCATGTACGGGGGAGGGAGGTTCGAAGCAGGCTGAGCTTAGTTCCATTGCAGCATCGTTAACTGCACGATCATAACCGGAGCGGACTGGACTTGGATCCGTATCACTGTTGGTAACGCGAACTTCTTGTATCGGTGAGGCCGAAACGTGTTTCGGTGGACTAACGACAAGCATGTTGGGAAGTGGGCCAATATCACCATGTTTAGGAAGATGAGCTGCGTCACCCGCACAGTGGACAAGAGGCCCTGAATATGTGCAATGATTAGACACCCTACAAAAAGGAATTTAGGTGTCAGCGTCAACCATACAAGCGAAAATAAAGGATAAACCAGCATTAAAGTCAGTACGTCGCATCGGCTAAATGTCCTGCTTGCGGCATCGCATCGCCGATGAAAACATGGACTTTGGTTCCAGAATGTAAACGCAACATTAGAGTCAGAGCCCGCTGGTTTTGCAGCGACACTAGCTGCCCCGTCTCTTCGTTTGTGCAAAACACAAATGACTTGTTACGTGAATCGATATAACACGCTTCACAGGCCTCGGCTACAAACTGATCATAAAATATTGCTTCATCCACAAATAGCAGTTGGTTGTTTCCTCCCTCCACCACAATACGACCAGCAACGTTGCGTCAATCACCCCCCCCCCCTCCCCGTGGCAGTAGCAATATAACTCCGTCACGCTAACCATTTAGCATCTGCATATATCAAATTATCAAAAAACTATGCATTACATTATACAACGCGACTGTCGTGATCATGCATACTCATACTACAAAATGCAATGATTTTATAAACATAGTACATATAACGGTAAAAAAACAAAGTGAAGGAGTCCGAATGATCATAGAACGTAAACTAATATACATTGGCTGTACTAAAGATTGACGATTGCCGAAACCGACATTCGAGGAAGGTAATACCGTGTTGGTAGCCCCGACGTTTCCAACACTTCTAATGACGAAAGTGAAGAAGAATGAGGAGCATATATATCAAATGTCGAAGACCAATTTATCGAAACGACTTTATACAGATCATGGATGGTTTGTATTTATGGAAACTCAAGAAGATGTTGGTTTCCCCATATTCACATGAAAAGGTGGGTCTTTACCCGTTTAGCAGAGGAGTAAACGGAGGGATAATTCTCACTACATGATATGGACAACGACACTGGATGATCAAACCACATTACAGGTGTCTTGGGCAAGTTGATAGCAATACTGACTACACTTGAAAAAGGATTATGGCCAACCAAACCGGTTCACCAATGTAAATGATGGAAGATCAGCTGGCTCAAGAATATATATCATGTCCCTAGCAAAGAGAAATTTTTCCCTTAGTGTCTCAACCACCTAAATCTAGAGTTATGCTATCATCGACGTGATGATGTGAAGGTTTATGAAAGAGTGCAAATTCCAAGTGACTGTCACGTGTGAGGATTTGCACTCAAAATCTCTCCCTCCTTATGCCCATCCTCCTCGTTAATCTCTCTCTCCTTATGCCCATCCATTTTAATTTCTTCCCGAGTGCCTCATAGTTTTACTAAAATTGAATCTCATGTCCTGCTTAATCCAAAACCTTTCAAATTTTAAAGTACTCCCCATAACTTAACTCACTCCTACTCTAGCCTCATCAAATTAAACTAGAACATCCACAAATAAAATAAAACGACGAACGTTATCCTGAATATGATTAGTGAGCTTCTCCATTACCAAGGTCAAATGATATGATCTAAAATCAAAGCCTTGGTGAAGTCCATTTTATTGTTCTCACGTTAGTAGTAGCTCGTTCAAACATATCCTTCATCAAATCAACATAGCTTATAAGGACTCCTTTTTCACTAGAGCTTGCTACTCATAAATCTACAAAGACCATGTGAAGATACACTCTTGTGAAGCAAAAGGAATTACCGGAAAGATTCATGCAACAAACTGATGCCAAGGAAAATGGATTCGTACTTACGTGGAGGTGCCACAAAGGCTGCAGTCCGTGTCAGCTTCCAAGTATGCAAAGTGAGAGACAACAAGGATGGAGTAAGGGCTGAGAGCAAGGCTTCCCAGACAGGCCGTGAGGAATGGCAGTGCTGCGAAGGCAAAGCTAAGACGAACAGGGCCGACAGTCGATAGTCCAAGTCAGGGTCTGATGTTACGATCTTAAGTTATGTCCAATTTTGTGTTTCTCTCTCTAGAATCCAAGAGCTCTCCAATTCTAGAGTGAGAAAGTGATTTTTGTGAGAATGAAGAAGAAGTCCCTTTTTGAGTTGTAAAGTTCACTATTTATAGAAAACAATGTGCTGATGTCATGAAGTGCCACGTGTCGTCCCTCGGGAGTGACACGTCACCAGAGGGTCCCAAAATACCAGTTCTCCGTTGGACTGCCGGTTCCCAAATTCGCGTTGCCTGCCTCGCACAGCGTCGCTCTGCCTGTCTGAGAAGACTGACCATACTATGATGGCATGGTCAGAGTAAACCCGTTGCCCTAGCCACCAATCCAAGCCCTTACTGAATCCCATGAGGTGCGTCAAGAGACGCGCAGATAACCTGACAGTGGTGAGGGTTACCCCTGTAGCCAACTGCCAGGCGGACTAGGCACGATGCCCTCCAAGGACCTGCTCCCGTCCCGGAGTGACCCGGGGGTCATTGCCCTGGTGGTGTCGAAGATCGATAGTAACATGAGCGGACATGGTCGCAGCTCAGTGTTCCGAGTCTGTGGCGAGGGGTCCTTGTGTCGGAGCCCCCTGTGACTGTGACGGCGATGGCTATGAGGTTATGAGCCCATCCCGGTACGAGGGTCGAAGCCCCCTTGTGATTGAGACGGCGATGGCTATAAGGTTGTGAGCCCATCCCGGTACGAGGCCGAAGCCCCCTTGTGATTGAGACGGCGATGGCTATAAGGTTGTGAGCCATCCCGGTACGAGGCCGAAGCCCCCCTTTTGATTGAGACGGCGATGGCTATAAGGTTGTGAGCCCATCCCGGTACGAGGCCGAAGCCCCCATTTTGATTGAGACGGCGATGGCTATAAGGTTGTGAGCCCATCCCGGTACGAGACCGAAGCCCCCATTTTGATTGAGACGGCGATGGCTATAAGGTTGTAAGCCCATCCCGGTACGAGGCCGAAGCCCCCATTTTGATTGAGACGGCGATGGCTATAAGGTTGTGAGCCCATCCCGGTAGCATGCAACATGATTGTGTCGCATGAGCGTGGTGCTTATAGCACGAGACAATACTTGGTGCCTGGGGCATGTGTTGTGAAAGTGGTGCGGCGACGATCGTCGCGAAGCAATACTTGGTGCTGGGGCACGTATCATGAGAACGGCGCAAGGGCGCGGCGACGAACGTCGCAGAGCAATATTTGGTGCCGGGGCACGTATCATGAGAACGGCGCAAGGGCGCGGCGACGAACGTCGCGGAGCAATATTTGGTGCCGGGGCACGTATCATGAGAACGGCGCAAGGGCGCGGCGACGAACGTCGCGGAGCAATATTTGGTGCCGGGGCACGTATCATGAGAACGGCGCAAGGGCGCGGCGACGAACGTCGCGGAGCAATATTTGGTGCCGGGGCACCTGTCCTGAGAATGGCGCAAGGGCGCGGGTCGTGTGTCCCGAAGACAGGATGTGAGCTAAGTGTACCTGTCATAACAAGATAATGAATGCAATATGTAGTAGTGACAAAGTTGGGGAGTGATGGCATGCGGTTGCCAATGACGGGTTATTCGTTGGTGGCGTGCGACTTTGGGTGACGGGCGTGGGTGACGGGCATCGCGGGAGCGGTGCGTGATCATAAGCGTTGGACGAGAGGCGTCACGGAGTTGATGTATAAACGTCCGTAAACATCGCGGAGGTGCAAAGACTCGAGAACGTAGGTATGTGGAAAAAAGGGTGAACCATCAGGGGAAACTGGCCAAGGCCAAGCCTCCCAGGAGGCCGAGGCCAACCCCTATGGCCTGGGGAAGGCCGAGGCCGACCCCCTGGGCTTGGCCAAGGCCAAATGGCCAACTCTCCTGAAGGAGCCCAGGGCCACTCCCCCCTCTTGGTGAACTTCGGGCACGCCGACGGTAGGTGGTTTGATGAGCAAAGACAAATCCGAAAGTTGCATTATGACAAGCGTGTCGAATTGAATCGTACCTACATGACGAACGAGATGTCAAAGTCACGCACAAGGCATACGAAGCGAAAAAGGTGCGAAAAAGGGGTATGCGCGGAGGAGTGAACCACCGGGGGAAAGTGGCCAAGGCCAAGCCCCCCAGGAGGCCGAGGCCGACCCCCTGGGGTTGGCCAAGGCCATTTGCCCATCTTTCGTTTTCGGAGCCCAAAGTCACTTCTCCTTTTGCAAACTTCGTACACGCCGTCGGTAGGTGTTTTGATGGGCAAATACAAATCCGAAAGTTGCGTTATGACGAGCGCGTTACCAAGAATCATACCCACATAGCGATTAAGGTGCCAAGGTTACGTACGGAGCATGTAAGGGGAAAGAAGTGCGAAAAAGGGGTATGCGGGGAAGGGGTGAACCACCGGGGGAAAGTGGCCAAGGCCAAGCCCCCCAGGAGGCCGAGGCCGACCCCTATGGCTTGGGGAAGGCCGAGGCCGACCCCCTGGGGTTGGCCAAGGCCATTTGCCCCTTGACCCCGTTTCTCCAAATGTGCCGTCGGCCAATGTTTTTGATGAAAAGGTGTTCGGATGGTCTCGGCGTGACGATCGCGCTAGCGTTAGTGACATCGACGCGAAATAAAATGTCTAAGTCACCCACGAAGCGCGCGGAACGAGAAAAACACGTGTCTTGGGCGCGCGGTGCTGACCGATTTGATGCGTTGGAAAATTAATCGTTGACAATGTTGACGTGCTCGCGTGAAATGGGACCCCTATTGGGCCCTTGGGTACGACCAGAATAGGTTGGGAACATAAGCCCCCTGCGTGTGGTGTGCGCGGAGGGGCAATCCGAGCGGGCGCCGCACGCATAAGCGTTAGTCTTTGAAAAAAAAGTGGGGGTCGAATTTTGAGGAACGGGTGGTATAGTATAGTAAAACATGAGGGAGCGGGATTTTTCTTGGAATTTGGAAATTTTCGAAATTTTTTTTTTTTTGCGAAAATAAATCGGTAACGAGCACAGCGTAAGGGCGGACTCGAGAAAAAAACTAAATAGTGAAAACAAAGTGTAACATGCGTGTCTCTTGGCATTAGCGTGAAAAAAAGAAATAGCGCGAAAATGTTATTATTTGGAAATTGGGTTGCGCGAAGAATTTTGATAACGACGTTAAAGTATGAACGTGAAATAATGATGTTGTTTCGCCAAAATAAAAAAACGCGTTTAGAGAAAAAAAGAAGCGGCGATAAGAAGTGGAACGCTAAAAGAGTTGTTGGGGATTTTGGGGGGAAACTTGAAATTTGAATTGATGTGATGGATTTTGGGGGGAAAGTTAGGTGGGAAGTCTTTAACTTTCAAGACTTTTGAGGGGGAGAGAAAGACTTAGCCAAAAAGAGAAAGGAGAGAAGAGAAAGCAAAGAGAAGGAGAGGAAGAAGAAGAAGAAGAAGAAGGGAGGCTTGGAGACCCACATGGTGATGTTGAGGACTTCACAAGAGGCTAGGAGGATGCAACAAGGGAGAGGAGGTGGAGCACAAGGTGGGAGAGGCCATGGCCGAACCTCGACGGCGGCCGAGGCACACCAAGGGGCCGAGGCCAACCATGGCGCGGTGGGTAAGCGTGGTGAAGGGGGCGGCCGAGTGGGGGGGTTGATGGTGGGGGAGGGGGCGGCCGAGTGGGGGGCGTTGATGGTGGGGGAGGGGGCGGCCGAGTGGGGGGCGTTGATGGTGGTGGAGGGGGCGGCCGAGTGGGGGGGGGGGTTGATGGTGGGGGAGTGGGGAGGGGGGAAGTGCCAAGGTCGGCCGAGACCAAGGCGTCGCCGGGGCCGAGGCCGAGGCGCTGCCAAGGTCGAGGCCACCTGGCGTGGCGCGGGTGGGCAACAGCGAGGGGGAAGGGGGAAGGGGGAGGGGGGAGGAGAAGGGAGGGGAAGAGAGGGAGGAGAGAAGGAGAAGAAGGGAGGAAGAAAGGGAAGAAGGGGAAGAAAGGGAGAGGAAAAGGGAGGAAGAAATGAGAAAGAGGAAGGAAGACAAGGAGAGGAGAGGAAAAAGCAAAGGGAAAGCGGTCGATGTCGGGCAGGCCATGCACGACTGGATGCTCTTGGCGTTATGGGTGATGATGGAGGAGCCCGAAAGAAGCCGAGGAAAAAGCAAAGTGTGCGGCGCCGCGGCGGGGCGAGTGGGCATTCACAGTTGCCGCGGGACGTCATGACGGATGACGACGAGGACGCACCGGTGCCGACTGACGCATCGGGGGTGCCCTTGGGTTTTGTTGATGATGGAGTAAGGAGCTTTGATCAGACGCCAAGTCATAGCGACGTGTTACTGACCGCGAGGAGGGCGGTGCCCGGGTGCCCACCCGATGAGTTATGGAGGGAGTTGGCGCGACGAGTGCCTGCTGAGGTGTTTGCGATGTCTTGGAGCTCTGCATCGATGGGTGATGGTCCTATGGTCCCTTCACCGTATGTCCGTGCGCCGAGCTTCGACGTTGCTCCCGTGATGTCGCCGCGATATGTGCCGGGTTTGTTGGCTGAGCGAGAGGACATTCCGTGGTCACCTATCATGTTCAAGGGCCACAATGTCATGCCGGCCGGTTGGGGCTTCTGGTGCGCGTACATGTTGGGGTGTGTGGTTTGGAGAGAGAGGTTGGAGGCGCTTGGGCTAGTAGCGGCAGTGGAGGCGACATACAAGAGTGTTGATCCTGTGAGGGACATTAACGGCCTCACACTTTTACTTTCGAGGTGGAGCTCGCAGACGCACACCTTCATTACGGCGTTCGGGGAGATTGGTCCGACGCTTCTGGATGTCGTGACATTGACCGACCTTCCGATGCACGGGGTAGAGGATGCCCGCGTACCGAAGTTGACAGCGGAGGAGCGCCTGACTGTCAAGGCGTTGCATGTTTCTCTGTCGGATACGAAGCTCAACCGCAAAGGCACGTATAGTCGGTGGATTCAGCACTTCTATGGCACAGTGGTCATGCGGCCCGAGCAGAAGGTGATGTCGGACGATGACTTCCATATGGGTCCTCTTTACAGTGATGAGCGATACGAGCTAGCGGCCTTCCTTGCCATGTTTCTTTCGAGGTACGCCGTTGTGTTATGCTTATCATTGCATTACTCGTATGCTGCATATCTATTGCTTTGTGCTTGTAATGTGTCGATTGTTATACTTAGAGAACAAGATTCATGCTTAAGAACAAAGAAAAGTAATGTAGTATGCTGCCATGTGTTGTACCACATATTTTGCTAGAGTGGGTGGTCATGATGGGCATCTCATTTTCTGTACGTATAGGTTCGTGTTCGAGGGGGCACCCGAGGATGGTGTTTCTCAGAAGGTATTCCCATTGGCGGTGCGGATGGCGTCGGGTAACCGCATTGGTTTGGCACTGATATACTTAGGCACTTTGTATTCGCGTCTAGACCAGTTTTCGAATGACATGCAGAGATCGCATGGGCGGTATCAGGTGTCAACCTACGTCGATTGGATGTTCTTGCAAAGGTATCTGTTCGAGTGCTACGTAGACTACAGGCCTTCGGGATGCCCGAAAGTACATCCCTCACCGAGGAAGGGAACAGTGACGCGTCCGGGGAAATCGATGGTAGTATCGAAGTGGTACGCGGGAGGACGGGTTTATGCTTGGTTTGGCGTCAAGAAGCCTTCATGTGAGTTATCACAGGTGTTTGATGTGCGAGATGCATGCCTTAGTCGTCTGTACGTCGCCATGGATTCTTCATACGGGACTCCCCCCTGGATGCATTTGCGGGATATCAGTTCACAGTTGCAAAATAGAGCAGAGTTGACAGAGGTTGAGATATCCTTGCTAGTGGCCTTCTTCCCCGGGTGGCTTCCGGTGTTGACCGATGATGGCGGGAAGCCGGCCGTCAGCCGGTGTTATGTTGCACGCTATAGCCCAGACCGCTTAGCCTTGTCTTTTGGTTATGATCTGGAGCCCCCTTGTGGTTATGCGCAACCTTGGAGCGTTGAAACGGCCTTCCGGTATACCATACTAAGGAAGGCGCGTTCGTGGCCGGCACCGACAGAAGAATGGAGGAGACCTGGTTTGTTGTCCACCGGAGTGGTCACAGTTGGGTATGCCCATTGGTGGGAGAGGGTGCGTACTACGTGGTCTGAGTGGTTAAGAAGTAGTGTCTGAATTTCTGCGAGGCGTAGACCAAGGCTAAGCAGTGTTTCTCGAGCTCAGAGTAATTGGCTTCGGGGCCCCTGATTGATCGGCTGAGATAATAAACTGGGCGCTCCACCCCATCCACCTCTTGGGCAAGCAGTGCCCCTATGGACCTGGGCGTGGAGGTCAAATAAAGCAAGAGTGGTATACCTCGTTGTGGCACGACCATGGTCTGCGGCGACATGAGAACCGCCTTGATTTGTTCGAATGCTTGCTGTTGGGGCGCATGCCAACTCCACGGTGCACTCTTACGCGTCAAGTGTTGGAAGGGCGTGATGAGTTCGGCCAAGGCAGGGATGAATCGGCGGAGGTAAGAGATCTTGCCAAGGAAGCTCTTCAATTGTTTGGTGCTCTTGGGAGGGGGCATCTCTTGGATAGAGGCGGCCTTAGAAGGGTCAATGTCAATGCCCTGTCGACTGACCAAAAAGCCGAGGAATTTGCCGGAGGAGACTCCAAAGGCACATTTCAACGGATTCATCCGCATGTTGTATTGTCGACAACGATCGAAGACTGCCCGAAGGTCCGTGAGATGTTCACTTTCCTTTTTAGATTTGATGATAAGATCGTCGACGTAGTCTTCCACTATGCGGTGTATCATGTCATGGAAGATCGCTGTCATTGCTCTTTGATATGTTGCACCCGCGTTCTTAAGGCCGAAGGGCATGACTTTCCAACAGAAGTTACCCATAGAGGTACGGAAGGCTGTCTTGGCACAATCGCCGGGGTTCATCCGGATTTGGTTGTAGCCCGCGAAACCATCCATGAAAGATAAGGTTTCGTGTCCGGCAGCTGCCTCGGTGAGCATGTCGATGTTGGGCAGCGGGAACTCGTCTTTGGGGCATGCCTTGTTCAAATCCCGAAAATCAATACAAATACGGACTTGGCCGTTCTTCTTTTGCACAGGAACAACATTAGCCAACCAGATAGGATGAGTGATAGGTTCAATGAAACCAGCTTGTAAAAGTCGTTCAATTTCTTGCTTGATCTTTAGTTCGAGCTCGGGGCGGAAGGTTCGCGGATGCTGTCGAACAGGGCTGAACCCGTTAGCAATGTTGAGATGGTACGTCACCAAGGCAGGATCCAATCCAGGCATTTCGTTGTAACTCCATGCCAATACGTCACGATATTCGCGGATGAGAGTAATCAGTCCTTCTCTTCGCCCCGGGGCGAGCTTCGTGCCGATGTAGGTCAGTCGAGGTTCCTCGTCCGGGTCAGCCAGGTTAATTTCTTCAAGATCTTCGGCCTGCGGTCGAGGGCCGTCTTCATAGCAGGGCGGGGCAGCACCTGGTGTGAGCTCAGGGTCCGGCGAGCAATGCTCGGCCGTACAACACCACTCCGTCTCCATTAGTGGTTCGGGGTCGAGGGGGTTAGGCGGCGAACCCCCCGGAGCCCCCGGACACCGTCATAATTGGTAGATCACCCTTCCATCTATGATGACGCGTTGGAAGGTGGCTTCAACCTTATGCTTCTTGGACTTGGGGGATGAAGGCGAGGGATTGGTCGTGACAGCAGATGGCGCCGTCGAGGTTGATGCCTTGTTTCCATTGCCTCTTTTGGACTTGGCGGGCTTGTCCCCACACAGCTCGTCCCAACCTGGTAGTTTGGTGGAATGAATGTGAGTAGCATTCTCACCATCGGCAGCAATCTCAGTGAAGAAGGAGGCCTCGGCGAAGTAAGACTCGTTACATTCAAAAGGGGCCTTGGTCGCGGGGATGGTCACCGCTACCTCATGTCCCGTAGGACCGGCCACCAGTTTCACACACTGGTGGTACGTCGAGGGGACAGCCTTGTTGGTATGAATCCAGGGTCGCCCGAGCAGGAGGTGGAAGGAAGATTCACTGTCTATTACGTGAAAAGTAGTGTCACGACGGACAGTTCCGACCATGAGGTCGACAGTGACGTGGCCAAGGGTGGACTGGTGGCCTTGCCTGAAGCCAGTAATTTTGACAGGGTCATGGATGATCCTCTTTGGTGGTATATCGGCCTGCTGCAAAGTGGTTAAGGGGATGATGTTGATCGAGGCGCCGCCGTCTACCAAGGCGCGACGAAAGCCGGTGCCGTTAACAGTGCACTCAAGGTACAACGGCCGGTTATGATGCTCAACTGGCGGTGAGTCATCGCCTGAAAAAATGAATACGGTGGAAGGGATGTGTTTGAGCTCGGTCTGGGCGGCGAAGCATTCGGGCCCAAGGCCGGTAGTGACCTCGATCAAACAATCCGAGAGATATGTCCGCGCTGCGGGTGAAAACCCCATTTCATCAAAGAAGTCTTTGATCTTCGTCATTCGTCCGGCTGAGGATGCTGGCTGGGGGGTAGAAGGTACACAAGTTGTGACCATAGGGGAGACTTCCGTAGAAGCTTCGGGGACGTGCGGCTCGACGTGGTCGGTAGTAACCATGAGCACCTGATGCTCGCGGTTGTTGTTGCCATGATTTGGGTATGGGTTCTTCCGCACGTCGTGATGCTTCCGCAGCTGTAGGTCGCCCGTCGCGACTTTTCTTGCGAAGATAGTTCGCAATGCATTGCAGTTCTTGAGGGGATGTCCAAGGGCCTGGTGGTAAGGGCAGTAGTTAGGCCTGGTCCTTTCTTCGCCTGTGATGGGGATCCTCACAGGTGGCAACTTGAAGTTGTTATCATTGGCGACCCATTCTGTCAGGAGCCCTTTTACCGTATTCAAATCACACGGAAAGGGGGGCGGAGTCTCCTGCTGTCGCCGCTTGTCGGAGCGTTGGTCCCCATCCGGGAACTGACGCTTAAAACCAGTGTGATTATTGACGTTGTTGTTGCTGGTGCTGTTGCTGTTGCGCTGGTTGTTGAACGTGTCAGCTGAGGCCAGCAGCGCATTCTGCGGGCGAGGCCTCCATGGCTTGACATGATCGACCGTTTCGTAAGTACGACGGGCTGTTTCCTTGAGGTGTCCCCATGACCTCAACTATAGATTCTCGATATGCACACGGTAGATATCAGTCATGTTTTTTATGCATATGGGAACCAACGTCTCGTCCTTGCTGAAGTCCGTTCACTCAAGGCATTTGAGATGGAAACGGTGCACGTACTCATTCAAGTCTTCCCCTTGGTTCTGGCGGATACCAGCAATATCAACAACACTCACGCGTTCGGCCTCGTAATGGAACTTGTCTAAGAACAATTGGACCATGTCGTTCCATGCGTGGACAGTCCCCGCAGGGATCTGGTGGTACCAAGTATAGGCCAAGCCTGTAAGGGACTTGTGGAATTCCCTCAACTTCAAGCTGTCTCCCGGGCCATACTGCTCCAATGAGCCTGCAAATCTTGTCAAGTGCTCACGGGCGTTGCCCTCACGTCCGTTAAAGAGCACAAAGGCTGGTTGTTTATACTTCGGGGGATAGGGTATGGTGGCAATATCATTGACATATGGGGCATGGCCTGTCAGGTGGGCAGAGAGATGAGGAGTAGAGTTTTGTGACAAGCGATGGATGAGTGTCTCCAAGTCTTAACGAGTGACATAGTTGGGAGACTGGTCGTCATGGACGGTTAAAGGGTGGTGACTGGCTGGGATGTCGCGAGCTCCCGAGCCCCCAGAAGGAGCAACTTGGTGGACGGGTGCAACGGAGGGTTGATATATGACAGGGGCTTGTGGTGGTAATTGTATATGGGCATGGGTGGTTGGGCGAGACATGTCCACTGCTTGGGCATTGGTTTGATGTTGTTCGGTTGAGTAAGGGTTAGGTTCCATCTCAATGGAGTCATGGGTCTCAGACGAGCTTCGCGCCGGCATGCGCCGAGGTGCGAGGACAGGGTGGATCTGTTGCAGCACGGGTCCAAGGTCTGCCTGAGGTCGGTGTGATGGCATCACGGGATATAGTGCAGCAGCTGCATGAGGCGAAGATGTCGCAAGTCCTACCGCCAATGGTCTGGTTGATCGAGGCGGCGGTGGTCACGACACTGGGGCCTGAGCGACGTCAAGAGCCAACTCAGGTCCATGGGGTTGGACTGGTGCAATGGTTTGTTGGGAGGCCATCGCCTGTATGGACTTTTGCATTTCCATCACGGCTGTCATAAGAGTGGTTATAGCGGGCGAAAACTGTTGGATGGCCGCGTTGACTGCGACTTGTATGTCAGGTGCGGTAGTTTGCGGCTGGTCTTGGGGACGCACAGCACTGGTCCCCTCCTGTTCACCTGTGTGGCCCTCTTCTTGAACGGCATGGATAAGGCCCCGGCTGGCAGCCCTCGTAACTCTTCGTTGTCTAGCCATGGAGATTAAGTGTGGAAGATAGAAAGACTGCAGTACGATGCTCACCTCCCCAGCAGAGTCGCCAAAATGATGCCAAGGAAAATGGATTCGTATTTACGTGGAGGTGCCACAAAGGCTGCAGTCCGTGTCAGCTTCCAAGTATGCAAAGTGAGAGACAGCAAGGATGGAGTAAGGGCTGAGAGCAAGGCTTCCCAGACAGGCCGTAAGGAATGGCAGTGCTGCGAAGGCAAAGCTAAGACGAACAGGGCCGGCAGTCGATAGTCCAAGTCAGGGTCTGATGTTACGATCTTAAGTTATGTCCAATTTTGTGTTTCTCTCTCTAGAATCCAAGAGCTCTCCAATTCTAGAGTGAGAAAGTGATTTTTGTGAGAATGAAGAAGAAGTCCCTTTTTGAGTTGTAAAGTTCACTATTTATAGAAAACAATGTGCTGATGTCATGAAGTGCCACGTGTCGTCCCCCGGGAGTGACACGTCACCAGGGGGTCCCAAAATACCGGTTCTCCGTTGGACTGCCGGTTCCCAAATTCGCGTTGCCTGCCTCGTACAGCGTCGCTCTGCCTGTCTGAGAAGACTGACCATACTATGATGGCATGGTCAGAGTAAACCCGTTGCCCCAGCCACCAATCCAAGCCCTTACTGAATCCCATGAGGTGCGTCAAGAGACGCGCAGATAACCTGACAGTGGTGAGGGTTACCCCTGTAGCCAACTGCCAGGCGGACTAGGCGCGATGCCCTCCAAGGACCTGCTCCCGTCCCGGAGTGACCCGGGGGTCATTGCCCTGGTGGTGTCGAAGATCGATAGTAACATGAGCGGACATGGTCGCAGCTCAGTGCTCCGAGTCTGTGGCGAGGGGTCCTTGTGTCGGAGCCCCCTGTGACTGTGACGGCGATGGCTATGAGGTTATGAGCCCATCCCGGTACGAGGGTCGAAGCCCCCTTCTGATTGAGACGGTGATGGCTATAAGGTTGTGAGCCTATCCCGGTACGAGGCCGAAGCCCCCTTGTGATTGAGACGGCGATGGCTATAAGGTTGTGAGCCATCCCGGTACGAGGCCGAAGCCCCCCTTTTGATTGAGACGGCGATGGCTATAAGGTTGTGAGCCCATCCCGGTACGAGACCGAAGCCCCCCTTTTGATTGAGACGGCGATGGCTATAAGGTTGTGAGCCCATCCCGGTACGAGGCCGAAGCCCCCATTTTGATTGAGACGGCGATGGCTATAAGGTTGTGAGCCCATCGCGGTAGCATGCAACATGATTGTGACGCATGAGCGTGGTGCTTATAGCACGAGACAATACCTGGTGCCTGGGGCATGTGTTGTGAAAGTGGTGCGGCGACGATCATCGCGAAGCAATACTTGGTGCCGGGGCACGTATCATGAGAACGGCGCAAGGGCGCGGCGATGAACGTCGCGGAGCAATATTTGGTGCCGGGGCACGTATCATGAGAACGGCGCAAGGGCGCGGCGACGAACGTCGCGGAGCAATATTTGGTGCCGGGGCACGTATCATGAGAACGGCGCAAGGGCGCGGCGACGAACGTCGCGGAGCAATATTTGGTGCCGGGGCACGTATCATGAGAACGGCGCAAGGGCGCGGCGACGAACGTCGCGGAGCAATATTTGGTGCCGGGGCACGTATCATGAGAACGGCGCAAGGGCGCGGCGACGAACGTCACGGAGCAATATTTGGTGCCGGGGCACCTGTCCTGAGAATGGCGCAAGGGCGCGAGTCGTGTGTCCCGAAGACAGGATGTGAGCTAAGTGTACCTGTCATAACAAGATAATGAATGCAATATGTAGTAGTGACAAAGTTGGGGAGTGATGGCATGCGGTTGCCAATGACGGGTTATTCGTTGGTGGCGTGCGACTTTGGGTGACGAGCGTGGATGACGGGCATCGCGGGAGCGGTGCGTGATCATAAGCGTTGGACGAGAGGCGTCACGGAGTTGATGTATAAACGTCTGTAAACATCGCGGAGGTGCAAAGACTCGAGAAAGTAGGTATGTGGAAAAAGGGGTGAACCATCGGGGGAAACTGGCCAAGGCCAAGCCCCCCAGGAGGCCGAGGCCGACCCCTATGGCCTGGGGAAGGCCGAGGCCGACCCCCTGGGGTTGGCCAAGGCCAAATGGCCAACTCCCCTGAAGGAGCCCAGGGCCACTCCCCCCTCTTGGTGAACTTCGGGCACGCCGACAGTAGGTGGTTTGATGAGCAAAGACAAATCCGAAAGTTGCATTATGACAAGCGTGTCGAATTGAATCGTACCTACATGACGAACGAGATGTCAAAGTCACGCACAAGGCATACGAAGCGAAAAAGGTGCGAAAAAGGGGTTGCGCGGAGGAGTGAACCACTGGGGGAAAGTGGCCAAGGCCAAGCCCCCCAGGAGGCCGAGGCCGACCCCTATGGCCTGGGGAAGGCCGAGGCCGACCCCCTGGGCTTGGCCAAGGCCATTTGCCCATCTTTCGTTTTCGGAGCCCAAAGTCACTTCTTCTTTTGCAAACTTCGTGCGCGCCGTCGGTAGGTGTTTTGATGGGCAAATACAAATCCGAAAGTTGCGTTATGACGAGCGCATTGCCAAGAATCATACCCACATAGCGATTAAGGTGCCAAGGTTACGTACGGAGCATGTAAGGGGAAAGAAGTGCGAAAAAGGGGTATGCGGGGAAGGGGTGAACCACCGGGGGAAAGTGGCCAAGGCCAAGCCCCCCAAGAGGCCGAGGCCGACCCCTATGGCTTGGGGAAGGCCGAGGCCGACCCCCTGGGGTTGGCCAAGGCCATTTGCCCCTTGACCCCGTTTCTCCAAATGTGCCGTCGGCCAATGTTTTTGATGAAAAGGTGTTCGGATGGTCTTGGCGTGACGATCGCGCTAGCGTTAGTGACATCGACGCGAAATAAAATGTCTAAGTCACCCACGAAGCGCGCGGAACGAGAAAAACACGTGTCTTGGGCGCGCGGGTGCTGACCGATTTGATGCGTTGGAAAATTGATCGTTGACAATGTCGACGTGCTCGCGTGAAATGGGACCCCTATTGGGCCCTTGGGTACGACCAGAATAGGTTGGGAACACAAACTAAACCTTTGACCGATTAATTCCGAATACTACCACTTCCCTCTCATTGAAATTGCATCAATAATGTTAGTCTCAAGTCTCAACATAAACAATAGAACCAAGTATGTTACCTTAAACTTCAAATGTCAAATTATACTAAACCAAATCTAGCTCGAGTAACCAAATCTGAAATATGGTCTCAAAAATAGAAGACACGTTAATCTTGACCTCAAAAATTCATTTCTTAAACTTTTGAGGGCCTTCCTTAGACTTTGAAGTGCTGAAACCTCTAAGTGCCCCATAATAACTTAATCATTCACTATGTAACTTATAATTCTAATTTAACTTAGCCATGATAATTGGCATATGATTCCAAGGTAAACTTCATGATAGCAGTAGATCACTGTGCAGACACATGTGTGCATAAAATAAATATGCGGGTATATGGCATGAATCTTAAAAGGAAATCATCCATGTTTTACACAAGCTACATATGTATACTCTCATACACAAGCATGTACATATCTTCGGACTAAAGCAAATAGTATACGTCAAGCACCTATTCAAAAAAAGAAGTTAACTTGTTATTACTTGAACTAAACTCAAAGCACACACTCACCTCAACGTTTGAGAGAGAGGTGCACATCTAAGTCAAAAGCAACACTCATTCTATTACATAGGCTATTTGTGATCTGGCTTCTCAAAAAAATTTCCTGGTGACAGTCACAGCCTCTCATGCTTTTAGCTGAGTATTCTATTGGTAACGTTGATAGGGCCAATAACTGAAAAAGCAGTGGCACCACAACTGTGTCGTCCATCAGAATGCTTTATGAGAACCTGTAACAGTTGTAACTGTTGGAACATATATTTTGCCCATGTTCTCTTCCCCTTCTCATCCTCGTCTTCTCTACCTTAAAATTAAAGTGAGAGCATATTATGTGTCATCAGGTAAAATTATCTGCAACGATTTTGATTAAATATCAATAAGCTCGTAAGCTAGAAATTCGCTTATCTGATCGATATATTGTCGGTTCAAGTTGATTCTCCCTTTTATTTTCATATCTCACTTCTAAATTTGTCAGTGTCTATTTGCTTTTTTTTTTATCAACAAAGGCATCATGTATGTCCAAGCCCCTAGAACAATATGCATGGGTAAAAAGACAATCAACTAAACAAAAAGGCATAAATTCAAAGCAGACGAGTATATTCTTGAACTGAAATGGAGCAATGACAGAAAAGAAAGGAGACTAACTTCTAAAACTGCAATGGAATTCTATCAATGACTAATTAGCTGACATTTTCACTGATGATACCGTAAGAATTCTCTCCTTTAATAAATAGTAATAGTTGCCAAGGCACAAGCCTCACAGACTTTAAAAAAAAAAGGGAAGTTGCAAATGTTGAGAAGGTATCAATTACTCGCTCCGATCTTTTTCAAAACCTGTTGCCTATATTACAGTTGCTAACGTTTCTTCGTCTCAATGTGCAACACCAGAATTGCTTGTTACACCAACCTTGTCATTTCCTTAATACAGTCGTGCGCGTCATACACCTCTCTACTGCTTTATAAAGCCGGCAGCCGTGCTGGTTAAACAACAATTTCGCTTTTACTGGTTAAAATGACGATACTTGGCAAGTTTGAACTAGAAGATACCACAAGTTTTAAAGTACACAATGACCTTTTACTAGTTCTAATTCCATCTTCACCTTCTTTAAAAAACTGGTAGTGCCTCTCCTCGTCAATCTCAGCACATGTGCCACCTCAACTTCTTCTAAACTATAACAAAAAGCAACATAACAGAAAAACCGAATAACGACATTCATCGCCAGGACAATAGAACATCAACAACAGATAAACGTTGGGCTTTACAACGGCGCGCACAAACAAACGTCGATAAAACATGTTGATCACTTAAAATGTAAGAAGGGGATACCTTTACACTGGCGCGCACCAACGTCGAGCTTCGAAATACGATCTTCAGTGCCTCTACAGCGAAATGCATGAAACGATCCTTGATTTTCTCATCACGGCATCCGTTACGGCAGCGGGGTCGGGGGAAGGACCACCACGTAGTGCTGGTTGGGGGCTGAGGGGTTGGGCAAAGGGGATGGAGGACTGTGCGGGTGCGGGTGGTGGTGGTGCTGTGTGCGGGGAGAAGACAACCGTGTGTGGAGGCGGGAGACAGAGTCTGGGTTGGTGGAGGATGTGTCTCTCGGATTGGGGAAAATTCCCGGTTGGAGGGAAATATGGGGGTGGGGGTGACCGCAGCAGGGTAGGGGGGTGGGGTAACCTGCGAGTGGGGGGGGGGGGGTGGAGTAGGGTAGGCAGAATTTTGGAGGGAAGGGGGTCTGAAGGGATTGGGGGAGAAGAGTTGGGCGGAGTGCACGATATGAGTCAAATGTGGGGAGGGGTATTTTGGGGAAGGGAAAATAGTGAGGTTTTAAAAAACCCATTTTTTTTCAACCCACCCCACTTTTCAAGGATTTTAAACTTTGGCCCCCTCTTTTCACAATTTTCCAAAAAAAACCATCAACCCCAAATAATTAACTAGAAAACCCATGTTTTACTAATTTTCCCAATATATTAAACACCAAAAATACTGTTGTTTAGAGCACCCCAAACAGCCCAAAAATATATCCTTTTTAGGTCCCCAACCGTTTCCTAGCTTCTCAACTAAAAACATGCTTATCTAAGCCGTACCCCACCCTATTAGTTTGTAGGACAGTTTTTTTTGTACAAATACTGACATAACAGACTTTTAATATTCTTAGAATTAGTTTCTTTGCCTTTTTAGCTACTATTCAGATACAAGTTAGCACATACACAATGAATACGAGGGTAAAAAAGACGAGACAAGATAAAGTCAATGTACTTCTTCAAGTTCTAGCAATTAGCAGAAGGGTCAAATACTCAAATTTGAGATGGAGTTAGTAGTAGAACAGAGGTTAAAAACGTGAAAGATGTATGTTTTTGGTTTGGAAATAAGAGTCGCAAAGTGCAAATATCTAAGCCCTATGTTATTCGGGAATTACGTACATAGAACATACGCTGATATTTTTTTCCAACATGACATGGCGGGCAATTGTCGCTCATCTCCTCTATGTGGCCTTGCCTGTGGTTTAAAGTATTATTACTAGATGAGAATTTCTGCATACAAACTTTTTAGTCATATCATTACGTTAGTGCATACATATCCATGCAGGTGGCTCTTTTGAATAGGGTAACCATGGGCGGTGGTGCTGGAGTTTCAATTCCAGGGACATTTCGGGTTGCAACTGATAAAACAGTATGTATTTGACAGTCCTTATCTTTCGTGTGAATGGGGGCCATATAGTAGACGGCTGTGGCAAGATAGAAAATTCCAGGCGGACTTGTGAAGGCCAAGCTGTGCTATGGGCTTATTTGGTTCACTTGAATAGGAAAAATATGGAGTTTTATCACTCCTATGCACGTATCTGCTCGGAGGTTGCAGTCTGGGCATGAGCGAGGGAAATTATTTCAAGTGTGTGGCCACATCTCCCCATTATGTAGGGTAATCAATTTGCCCCCTTTATTTTTGGTTGTTGAGCCAGGTATTTGCAGCCTTGCTGGTGTCAAAATAAAGTCTTCTCCGTATTTGGATATCCACTTTTTCTTCCTGTTTAGTGCATGTTATGCGTCAAATTTTTCTCCTAATTTCAGTACAGATCCTGTTTGAAAAAATGAACCCATTTTTGTGATAGTGTTTAACTGAAGTTTCCCTGCTAAAAGTTGGGAGCTATTTCATTACTATCACTGGCAGTAGGGCCTTCTATCTTGACTCACTGGCAGGAGGTGAACTTAGATTTGCATTTTGTGTTCTCTCTTTGGTGTGGTGTTTCATAGAGAATTGAGCTTTTTACATGTTTCGATCGATGTATGTGTTTGGCTGTGACAGTCACACTCCAAGAAAAGGATATTAGCTTCAGTAATGCAGTTAAGTTTTGCTTGAATGAATTTCAGGTCTTCGCAACACCTGAAACATTGATTGGCTTTCATCCGGATGCTGGGGCTTCCTTTTACCTATCAGATCTTCCTGTTCATTTAAGTAAATTCTAATTTCTATGTGACACCTTTCAGCGTGGCACACATAATCCAAAATAGTAGTATCAATACGTTGTTTGTCTGTACTTATAATTTCTTTTCGAATTCCGGAAGTTGGAAAATATCAATGAGGATGTCATATGTCGATATGTACTTCTACTACTTAGTAGTCAGCATAACCCAAAATAGTAGTATCAATATGCTGTTTGAAATGCTTGATATGGTGGGTTCGGCGTAGCATGCCGTATTAATTTAGGCAATAAGTGATATTATTTGTTGATATTTGGATTTTCAGTCGTCTGTTAGGTTTGGATTTTCAGTCGTCTGTTAGGTTAGGACTTTTGAACATGAAATCACGCCATTAGTTGATATCGAAGTTTGATGAACTTTTTGCTACAAGAGTTATGCAACAGTTTCAATAGCTCGATATCAGGACTTAGCTGTTGTTTTCAGGGGAGTACTTGGCTCTAACGGGAGACAAATTTAATGGAGCAGAATCTTCCTATACTGTCCATATTGCCTTACCTTTCATCCTGTGAGCTTTCTAACATAAAAATTCTAAATGAGGATGACTATTCTCCTATTCAAATTTGGGGGAAACTTTTTCTGCTTATCCATTTAAGCTGATGTTTTATATCTTTAATTCCGTGAAGGATTGAATCAATCATCATCTCAGCCTTCGTTCCAAACGTGTTGGGGTTGGCCCCATGAATCCTTTCCATGCAGATCTAAATAGATATCTTTTTGGTGTATTCTGAAGAACGTTAAAAGTTTTTGAGAAATAAGTGATGCTTATCCCTTCTTTCTTTAAGGGGGCTTGCCATTATTAGAAATGTTACCCTTTGGGATCTCAAACCTGCAAATCATTATTCAAGGGCTTGAAATCTCTCAAGTGCATCTTTCCCAATTACTTGGGAATGCCCTTGATATTATGTGGGAGCCGGACTGATTGTTATCGGTCCAAATTTGTGTGTAATACATTATTCTACGTGTAACGCCCCCAACTTTGGAAGCTGTTACTCAATTCAAAGTCCTAAAGTGAAATAATTTCTACAATATTTACAGTTATACCAAGTTTAAAACAGAGCAGCCAAACCATTAGTGACATAATGTCTCCATAAGATAAAAGACCTAAGAATCCATCCTCTCAAGATTCCAACCAACACAAGATAATAAGCCATAGCTAAAAAGCCAATTACAAAATTCTAGTTCCACATCAAATTACCCACCATAAAAAGTTAAAAAAGCTTTTAACTTCTGACCAACTAATTTTTAATTTTAATAATTGATTTCATTTTTTATATTTTTGAGTGTCTAGTTGTCATCTTAAGTGGTTTTTGAGTTATTAATAGCCAAAATCAAGTTCTAACATGTCGATACATCGATTAGATAGAGTTTTAGAAGGTATAAAAATTGGTTACTCTTACAAGGTAAACTAAAATTATGCCAACACCTATGAATATTTTAATAATAGATTATGAAAAAGTGTCATGATGCATATGTGACTTAAATAAGTATGGTGTAAAAAGGAAAAAAAAAGGGACATGAAAACGGACACGATGACTTCACATAATTTAAAAGGGATGGAAAAGGAAAAGAGCATTATCGCATCCAAATGTACAACGCTTCATCTATTATATATGACTAGTTCGATAACCCGCACAAGGTGTGGGTCGGTTATATTTAATGACTATCAATATGTTCGAATTGTAGTATATTCACGTAGAGTTAAGCTCCAGTACTTAAGTATTATGTTGATGGATTTGAAGTACGATTCATTCATATTTGAAATGAACCCTCGAACTCAAAATATATCCCTTTCAGATACAAGCAACATCAATATCAAGAGAAAATGAATAAAAGGATAATGACTATCAATATGTTGGTTTTTTTTTTCTGCTTTTGTTTTTTCCAACAATCTTTTGTTTCTTAATAATTGATTTTAATTTCACGTATTTCAGTTTCTTTAATTTTGTTTTTTGTTTTTCAATTTTTTAATTGGTTAATTGTTTACTAACCTAAAAATGCAAGGGGGAAAAATCACTATTCTCATTAATCAGTTCAATATCTAATGTTTATTTCGTTTTAACCAAATTAAAAAGAGAATAATAAAGAAATTTCTTTGTTCAGTTTTTCTTTTTCATCACACTTTTCATTTTCCAATGTATAGTATAAGATTCATTACCCAATGTTCTTTAATTTCATCAAAATTTAAAAGGGAATAATAAAGAAGGTTAAGAATGTAATTGATGTAATTAACTAAGGAGATAATCGTCCAAAAATGATTTACAACATTCATACTTTTATAGGTAAAATACACACACATACACACACATAAATATATTTTTCTCAACCACACGTTTTGTTTTTCAATGTGTAAATGTAGGTTTAGATTACATTTATGATCTAATGTTCATTAAACGCATTACAAAAAAATTAATTAGAGAAGGGTATGGTTGTCATTGGAATAATTAACGGAGGGCCAAATCGAAAATAATTACAAAATTAGTAATTAAAAAAAATATTTATGAAAGGGTAGAATAATAATAGTATTTACGAAAGGGTATGATTGTTATCAAAGTGATTAACGAATGACAATAATGGAATAAAATGATTTACAAGATTTATACTTTTATACGTACTATAGATAAATTATGGTAAAAATGAAAAAGAAAATGAAAACGTGATTCGAAATCACTTTTTCTTCTTTAAAATCTTTGTTTGAAACAAAGATTTAAAAAATATGATAAACAAAGATTTAAAAAATATGATATGCAAATAAATAAGTTGTAAAATACGATAAATAGGTAATTAAATATATTATATTATTTATGACAAAAACTCGAACCAACATGGTTGTCCCTTCATAAAGCCCACTCACTCATCTGCCTTTATGGCATGTGCTATTGTCGGAACTTCCTATTCCTACCTTTATTCATTGCTTTAAGCTTTCCAAAAGTAGGTTGTTTGTTTCCACACATTTTCCATGAAGATGGGTTAAAAGTAAAGGAGACGCCTCTTTACTCCGTTCGTATGGGGTAAGGTAAGAAGAAGACAGAAATTAAAGTGGCGGAAAGATGGATGCGGTGCAGTAATGCTTCTCTTTTCCAGTGAAGACAGAAATTAAAGTGGCGGAAAGATGTATAATTTAATTACATTGTATGCAAATTCTAAACTGAAACCAATAAAACAACCCGAGGCAGGGGGGGGGTAGGGTTTTTGAAAATTAATGGAAAATTTAAACTACGCACTATCATGAAACTCGATCAAACCAAGTAATACTTCAATGAAGATGCTAACTACACAATCTCAAGCAAATATAGAGCAATAAGTAAATAGATTGAGTTAAAGATACTTGACAATGAGATTTAAATGGTTCGATTTGAACTACCCTCAAGCCTACATCCAAGGAAGTCCCTTGCAAGAGCACTAGAATCCACTAGCAACAATCTTCTTCCGGCTCAAGATCAAAACCCTTACAACACTTGGTAATATCCTCATACAAAGCACAAGCCTTGAATCCACAAAGCTCACCCAAGACTTGACAAACCCAAGCCTTGATCACAATCCTTTTTACAAAGATCAATTGTGTACAAAGAAACCATATTGATAAGAAATGAGTACAAATGAAGCTCTAGTAAAATAGAGAGATGAGAGAATTGATGGCTTGAAGAATGCTTACTCTCAATTAAAGAATTGCTCACAAAGATACTCTCTTTAATGATGTAAAATCATAAAGATGAAGAGAGAGAAATTTAATCTATGAGCCTTAATGTTTCTTTAATAAATGGAGAGTTAGAATGTGGTTTCCATGGAGTATGATAAAGTACCAAATCATTTATATAGGAAGCAAATGAAATATAGCCGTTATAGGCATAATATGAGCAAAACTAGCCATTAAACTAGCCGTCAGGGTCTTGTATTCCCAATGCAGTTGAATGTATTCTCAATGCAGTCGACTGGGTTTCCGTTTAAACTAGCCGTTAGGGTCTTGTCCACAAAAAAAGCTATTGGAATTGAATTTTGATCAATGCACTCAACTATATTGCAATGCAGTCGACTGTACTGCCTATCGGCTGCCTCACATAACCCCCTTTCTTATTTTGGGCATAACTTTTTCTAAAAAAAATTAGATTGAGGTGTCGTTTTTTGTGTTGGAAAGTTAATGAAAGTTTTCATCAAAATATGAAAATTTTAGCACCAAATTTTTTTTTGAGTAAATCCGAGTAAGTTCCAAATTTCACTCATTTTCAAGAAACACACTTGTGTGAAAGTTTGTAAACTCATATGCAATGCACAAGGTGTCCTAAAGTCATTTTAGGTCATAGTCATCAATACAAGCATCAAATAAAGACTAATTACATAATAGTAAAGATATATCATAATCGATAGTAACTTAGCCTATGTATTCTTTCTTACTCTTTGACATTGGACTTAATGAAACTTCCATAGCATGTCCACTATAGCTTTAAGCTTCTTTGTCTTTAATCTATCTATCCAACTTCTCAAATGTGTTTTCATGAGTGTGTATGTGTATATCTACTAAGAATCCACTCAAAGCACACATTAGAACATAATTAATGTGTAGTTATCATTAAAACAAGATGTAAGCCTAAGTTATCCAACCATATGACTAACACAAACTTTTTTTCTTTTTGGTCATGTATCAAAGCCAACTCTCTCTCTCTCTCTCTCTATCCCCTCACCCCCCCCCCCCCCTTCCCAAAAAAAAAAAAAAAAACATGGCGAGAACATGTGGGCAGGTGATATATTGTTGCTAACTTGTTGCTTGCGAGGAACATGTTTTGTATTTTTTGTTAGTAGAATTTTTGTGAATTTGGTGAAGCAAACGGTTGATACATTGATGGCACGTGGAATGACTTTTCAGTAATAGTGCATGAATTCACACCGACAAGTCTAGGGACCTGGTATTAAGTTCTTTGTAAGGATTACTCGAACTATTAATTGTTAAAATTTCATGGCGTTGATCCTCTTTTTCGCTATATAGTTACCATAACAATTAACAACAAGTAGAATCCGCTGGGACAAAAATGTTGTTCAATGATAGAAAAAAGCCCAATCACCATTTTCGAGATTTAGGACCCTTATTCCTCTCATACCTTGGATTTTTCTTTAGAAAACATAAAATAGGATTTCACCTATTGATTGGTTGAGTACAAGACAATCATATTTATAGGTTTAGACCATAAACAAGAGGAGATTTAAATCCAATTTACTCCCTTAAAACTCACGCACGTGAGCCAACTTCCTTGATTCCCTTTCTTCCATCAGTGATAAAGCATCGTCTCTGTAACACAAGAAAATACATCACGAAAAGCTATAAGCAACAACTCTTTATGGCATGAGCAGCTGTCGTGAACTTCCTATTCCTAGCTTTACTTTCAATTTGTGTAGCTGTCATGGTGGCTGATTGAAACCAATTTCCTCTTCATTGCTTTAAGTTTTCCAAAAGTATGAGTGAACCGGTGACCCACAACTCACACTGCATTGGATTCCAAAAGTATGAGGGTAACTTTTGTAGAACATGGTTTGTTTTCCCACACTCACCGGAGTTTTTGTCATAAACAATGTAATTTTAATACTTTACATGCGTACCATATTTTATAAAAAAAATTTGTTTTAAACAGAGATTTCAAATAAGAAAATGTGATTTTTACCGTACTTTAAAACTTATTTACCCGCATACCACATTTTTTAAAAATCTCTGTTTCAAATAGAGATTTTAAATAAGAAAACGTGATACGGAACCACATTTTTATTTTCCTTTTTAGTTTCACTTTGAAATATCTGTTAAAAAATAATGTATGCAAGTAAATAAGTTTGATAACGTGATAGATTGATAATTAAGTATTAGAATTATACTATTATATAGGAGAAAAACTCTATTTACATGGCCAGCCTGATATTTTCCATGAAGAAGACACCGGGCTATGTGATAAGGGAGCCATGAAGATAGCAGGTAAGAAGAAGACAAGTCGCTACAGAGATTAAAGTGACAGGCCGTAGAGCAGGGCCTGTTTGGTATGACGGAAAGATGGATCAGTGCAATAATGGTACTCTTAGCCCTCTTCTTTCTCCATTGTTCACATGCTGGGTATACTACACCCTTTGGATCTAATCGCTATATATTCGCCCATATTCTTTGGATTTATATATAGTCGCTGTATCCTTTGGATGCTAGAATTTTTTATAGACGCCTAAAAGTTAGTAAAATCTCAGGAATTATTTGAAACTCACCCGAGACATAAGAGTTGATCAAGTCCCGTATTTATGACCGGCGAAAATTCGTAAAGCAGATCAATACATGCATGAACTGAGATAGTTGTAGGGAATTTTTTTTTATACCACCAAATGCAGCGCCAAGCACGTAGCAGAGAGGTATGCGATTTCTTACTGATCGTTGTCATTTAAAATTTTCTAACGCTGACTTGCAACCACTAAGATTTATAAATATAGTCTGTACGTGAATTTGCTACTTTCAATGCTTTTGGCTTTTCGTCCATAAATGATGAGCTTTGCTCGAATCTTCTTCTATCTTCTATGTTAAAAGTACGTAGCTATTAACCTTTTTCCTGATGTCATATTAATCTTGTGCAAAACCCAAATGTCGCCTTATGATTTGTTACGTCAGCACTAATATGCTTAACCACTTACCACATGTGGCAATATCTCCTGATTAGATCACTTATAGAGACTAGTAACGTGTACGCGCGTTGCACGTAGATATCTACGTTTATTACAATAAACATAATTATCTAAAATAAATTAATTTTATATTTGTATCTCATTTTGATCATTACATTAGCAGATAAAGATGGTATCTAAAATTGATTCAGGTGATCTCAATTAAGAGTAACGGACTACCAACGTGCCAATCGTTTAATCATAACCTAAAAAAGTTTCACCTAACGGAGTAATGCCCGAACTTGTCATAACTTATTGATATGAAGATATTATTTTTTTTTTGTCTAAAAGAGCTCATTCAAGTGTTTATGCCTTGAAAAGATCAATGAACATAAATAATTGCATGTTACAACGTGCTAAATCAAATATCATAATTTAAGAGATGAATAATTTTTGAATAGTTTGAACTCTCAAACAATGGCATCTCAAAAATTTTATTCTCTTTTATGGCTTGCCCCGAAATGCTCACCATGAAGTTATACTCGTACCTTCTTTTGATACTTTTTCGTCATTGAATTCTTTCTTTCTTTCTTTTTTCCATTTTAATTAGGAAATTGGTCTCTCTATGCAAACCACCAACCTCATGAAACTTTTCGTGTCTTAGTATTATGGAAGAAGGATATTTTGTAATAGTTTTTACTAATTAAGAAGATTTCCAATAAAATTTATTGTGGATTGTTTGGGGTTAATTCTCAGATGGTAAACTTGATTTAATGTGCATGGAATCGAGTTGACAGGTGTTCGGAAAAATATACAAAATTGATTAAATCATCTTTTAGAAGTTAAAAAAGTGATTAAATCGTAATTCAGGAAAATAAGGATTATGAATTAAATAATTTTTTTTGGGAATAGTGAAAACTGCAATTCATATGACCCGTCGGTACGAGGATTTGAACTCGTGACCTTGAGGTCATTCCTTAAGGCTCTTTGCCACTCCACCACCCCTTGGGGTTGAATTAAATATTTTTTTATGACCATGTATTACCCCAGTGATATTACATAGACAATTAAAATAATTTATTCAAAAGACTAAATTTTTGGTCATTTTGATGCATTGAAAATGCTTTTCAAAAAAAATTCTTTTTTATCCAAACATCATCCATAAGTTAAAGCTAACTATGCTAAAAATAGCTTAAAATTATTTTAGAAGTTGACTATGATTTAATCTAAAATTTGGTTTGAAATATAAATCGAAAGCATGCTCTAAAACATGCTATGACATTTTCAAATAATGACAAAGGTGTTGCAGCGAAGGGTGTTGACCACTGCGGCTCGAACAATACATATCTATAGTGGTAAAAAAAAAGTTGTTCTTTGCACCGTTTTGACCCAAATCGGCTGCTACAATGCAATATTAGTAACTATGGTTGCAATTGGCTTGTTATGGGAAATTTGGTTCCTACATTAAAATTGGAGCTTAAGGAATGGTTGAAGCGGAGGAGAAACAAAATACTATAAAGTTAGTAAAGAAAATTTCACCATGTGGACACTAAAGGAGTTTGATTGTTGTTAGATATGCATAATGAGAAAACATATCGTATCTAAGAACAAGAAAAAACTTCCTCGTATATATCACAATGTTTCATTTCCATATACTATATGCAACTTTCAAACTTGTTTTCTTTTTGCGCTCTCTCTCTCTCTCTCTCTCCCCCCAAACAAAATCCATCTTCATGTGCGCGACAATCGGCAAGAACAGGTGGGGAGGTGATATACTGTTGTTGCTGACTAGTTGCCTACCAAAAGGTGCATGATTTGTATATGTTATTAGTGAAATTTTTGTGAACTTGCTAAAAAGAACAATAAATACGTTGTCGACAAGTCTGGAGACTCGGTATTGAAGTATTTTGCAAGAGGTACTCAGATTATTAATTGTCAAAATTTCATAACATCAATTTTGTTTTTGTCGCTCTATAGTCACTATAACGACGTTGAATCAGTAGAAACGTTCAATTACCTAAAAAATAAGTCCAAACATCACTTTCGAAATTTGATGAGCTAGTTTGATAGCATTTTTCCTATTCCTACCTAGATTACTATCCTACATTAATTGAAGGACTTCACTTCACTAATTTCCTCTATTTGACTGGCTGGCTGAAACCACTTTCCTCTTCATTGCTTAAGCTTTCGCAGGGAAGAAACAGAGTTTTCCCTTCATAACTCTGCTGCTCATCTGCCTTGCCTTGAGCTTTCTCTTTGCAAAAACACCACCATGGTTGTGATCGCGGAGATCTTTCTCTCTGCATTCTTCACTGTGCTGCTCGAGAAGTTGGCCTCGGGCGAGCTGGTGAACCTGGCTCTCCCTGAGGGAATCCGCTCTCGGCTTCAAACTTGGAGTTCAAAACTGAAGATAATCGAAGCGGTGCTCAGTGACGCGGAAGAGAAGCAAATTGCGGAGAAATCAGTGAATATGTGGCTGGAACAACTCCAAGATCTGGCGTACGACTTGGATGACCTCCTGGACGAGTTGGCCACCGAAGCACGGCGCCGCAATCTGATGATGGCCCAACCTACTCAAGCTAGCAACCCCAGTATGTTACGAAAGCTCATCCCAGCCTGTCGTTCAACCAATTTCACTCCTCGTGTTGCTAAGTTTGATTCTGCTAAGTTTGATTTTAATATAAGTTCGAAGATAGACAACATCACTGAAAGATTACAGGACCTTCTGAAACAGAAAAGTGATCTGAATTTGATGAGTGACCATCTTGGAGGTACTAGGTCGAGAAGCACGGGAGACGAAAGATCGCCTACAATTTCCTTGGTCGATGAATATTCTGGATTTTGCGGCAGGGAAAAGGATAAACAAGCAATACTCGCTCAAATGTCTCTTGGGAGCGAATCGGGAAGTGATCATAGGTTCCGTGTTATCCCTATTGTTGGTATGGCTGGTATAGGCAAAACCACTCTTGCTCAGCAGATCTACAACGATGAGGAAGTTAAGAATTCATTTGATCTCAAGGTATGGATCTGTGTCTCTGACGAATTTGACGAATTTGCAATAACAGAGAGGATTTACAAAGCGATCTCGTCAGAGAGCTGTGAGTTCAAGGACTTAGACATCGTCCAGGTGAAGCTACGAGAGATAATTTCAAACAGAAAGTTTCTTCTCGTTCTAGATGACGTTTGGAACGAGAACTATGGAAAATGGGATGTTCTCTCACGTCCGTTTCAAGCTGGGGCTCCTGGAAGTACAGTTATTGTTACCACTCGCAACTTCAGCGTGGCATCGATCATGCGTTCGGTCCCGGATTATCACCTGGACAAGCTTGGGAATGAGAAAATTTGTTCCATCCTAGCTCACCATGCACGGGGATGGCAAAACTTTGATGCACATCCAGGTTTCAAAGAAGCTGGAGAGGCAATATCGAAGAAATGTGAAGGCTTGCCTCTCGCAGCAAAATCACTTGGTGGCCTCCTTCGACTAAGGAGAACCCAAATCAGTGGAAGGATGTACTGGATAGCAAGATGTGGGATTTACCTACGCAGAGTAATGACATTCTTCCAGCTCTAACGTTAAGCTATCACCATCTCCCTTCTCATTTGAAGCGCTTGTTTGCATACTGCTCATTATTTCCGAAGGACTATGAATTTGACAAGCACGAACTAGTCCTTTTGTGGATGGCGGAAGGTTTCTTGAGGCCATCAGAAACTCACAATGAGATGGAAGATGTTGGTTTCCAATGCTTTGACGAGCTATCATCAAGGTCATTCTTTCAATGTTCAAAAATGGGTGCTGAATCACAATTTGTAATGCACGACCTTGTGAATGATCTAGCTCGACATGTTGCTGGACGTGTATGCTTTAGGCTGGAGGATAAAGCGGAGAGCAATGTCCAGCACAGGGTTTATCTCTTGAAGGCCCGTCACTTGTCTTTCATTCGTCATCGATATGATGGCTCCCAAAGATTTGAGGCTTTCAGTAGATCTTCTAAGCTGCGGACTTTCTTACCATTACCAGTTTTTAAGACACCGACTTGGCAAGATTTCTACGTGAAAAACCAGGTAATATATGACTTGCTGCCGCAACTACACTTGTTACGGGTGCTGTCTTTGAGTGGTTATAACATATTACAGCTGCCAAACGCCATCGGAAATTTGAAACACCTTCGGTATCTTAACGTCTCTCGCACTCAAATTGAACAGTTACCTGAATCTGTTAGTGAGCTCTACAATTTGCAGACATTACTTTTGTGGGATTGCAGGAGGCTAACTAAGCTGCCTGCAAACACTGGAAATCTAATCAATCTAAGGCATCTTGACATTGCTGGTACTTGGGAATTACAGGAGATGCCGTTAGGACTCTGTAAGATGGCTAGCCTGCAAACACTGCCAAAGATGGTCCTTGGCAAGGGGTTGGAATTGAACGAGTTGCAGGGTCTATCGAATCTCAGGGGAGCGCTATCCATCATTGGGTTGCACAATGTAATGGATGCTCAAGATGCAAGGGAGGCCAACTTAACATGCAAGCAAGACCTGAAGGAACTGAAGATGGTATGGGGTAGTAATGATGATGATTCTAGGAATAAAATGATTGAAAAGGAAGTAATTGAGTTGCTAAAACCTTCTACAAACTTGAGAAAACTCGAAGTTCAACATTACAGGGGCATGTTATTCCCTAGTTCGCTTGGGGATCCCTCGTTCTCCCAGTTAGCGCACATATCGCTCATTGATTGTAAAGACTGTACGTCTTTACCATCACTTGGTCATCTACCGTCCCTCAAGAAGTTGCAGATATCAGGCATCCAAGGGGTTAAAACTGTGGGTAACGAGTTATGTGGCATTGGCTGGCCACAAGTAAGAGATGTTTTTCCATCACTTGAAACTCTAGAATTTGTTGACATGGTGAGTTGGGAGGAATGGTCCACCAATTTGAGCGAGGACGATGGCAACTTTCGACAAGTGTTTCCTCGCCTTCGCAAGTTTTTCATAGCTGGCTGCCCTAATTTAATCAACATTTCACTTCCGAGGCTTCTGTCGATTCGAGTCCTGGAAATAAGTCAATGCCAGGAAGTGGTTCTGACACGTATGGTTTTCATCGCCTGTGCCACAAATACCCTGGACATTAAGGAAATCTCGGGGCTCGCTCAACTGCATGAAGGGATTACACAGTTTTTCGGAGCAAGCCTTGAAGTTCTGGTGATCCAGCAATGCAACGAACTGGTATCTTTGTGGCAAGGAGATCATGCATGTCATAATCTTGTCAATTTAAGGGAACTAACAGTTGGCGACTGTTCAGGACTAGTATCCCTGGTGGGAGAGGAAGGGCAAGAGCTGCCCCTATATCTTGAGAAGCTATATATATGGGGATGCTACAACCTTGAGAAGCTTCCAAACAGGTTGAAGAGCCTCAAATCTCTCCGATCGTTGAGAATTGTCGACATCCAAAGAAGAAGAGGTGCAAAGCAATAAAAACGACAGCAAGACTGAGGATATTAAGATAGAACGCTTCGCTCAGCTTGAAGACTTGACAGCTTATGGTTGTCCGTCTCTGGCAGCCTTTCCACTAGTCGAGAGGATACACGCTACACTGAAGAGACTTGATTTTAATGAGCAAAATGGAGCCAGATTCAGAAGAAATGTGGTCATCCAAGAGCGCTACGCCATTGCCGTTGCTTGAATATATAAGCATCAGTGGTTGGGCGAATATGAAATCCTTGCTAGGGTGCTAGTTCAACTTCTTGCACCTCACGAGCTTGTATATATATGGGTGTCCTGGCCTAGAGTCGTTTTCGGAGAGAGGGGGCTTTCCCCCCAGCCTGGTATGTCTTTCGATCTCTGATTGCATGAACTTCAAGTACAGAATAGATGCGTTAATTTCGCATCTCTTCTGGAGTGGCTTCCCAGACGCTGTTGGCCTCCCAACCTAAAATGGCTACAGATCGAGGGGGAAATCAAGGGGCCCAGTGAAGGAGGGTGGGGCCCACAGAGACTCCCAGCCTCTCTTGCTGACCTCATAATTGCTGGAGGAGGAGTAGAGTGGTGGTATGCATTCCCAGTGGTGGTATCCATATCTCCGACTTGAAGAATGTGGGGGAATGCATTCCCAGTGGTGGTATCCATATGGAATTGCCCAAAGTTTCGATCACTGCCGCGTGGGCTGCTTCCCACGCTTTCAAGCCTAACAGTCTATGACTGCCCGCTTCTTAAACGAAGGCATTGCCCAAAGGTGCTCCAGGGGCCTCCTCCAAAGCCTCACCTCCATTGAACATCTCTCCATATGGCATTGCCTAAAGTTTCGATCAACTCCCTCGAGCTTTCAGAAAACCACTCTCCATATCTGGGGCTGGAAGAATGTGGAATCCATTCCCAGGGCCTCATCCAAAGCCTCACCTCCCTTGAATCTCTTGATATGGGGATGCCCTAAGTTTCGATCACTGCCGTGTGGGCTGCTTCCCACGCTTTCAAGCCTAGTCATCTTGAACTGCCCGCTTCTGCAACGAAGGTGGTCCAAGGAGAAGAGAGATTATTGGCCTCTCATAGGCAACATCCCCCGCGTCCGCGTGCATTTTGAAGATAATGAATGTAATACCCCAAATAATATGTAGCTAATTATTTTAATTCTTGGGCTACTTTTGAAATTTTAATAATATTTCGGAATTCCTTTTGAATAAGTAACATATCTTTAGGGGCCTTTGGAGTAATTTACCAAGTTTAGAGAAATAAAAAGACTGGTTAGTTTGTGTTTTATTGAGTCTGATCTTTTAGAGAGAGGAAAAGAAAGAGAAAATTAGGGCTTGAGGATTTCAATCTTCTACTCACAATTGGTAAGTAATCGATCCTAAACATTAATCAAAATATAATTGATTTGAAGATTTTAATCTTAGTGGTTGATTTTATTAATTAGGTTTGATACTTTCGGAGGGTTACGCAACTTTGCGAATCTTGTAGCGTGATTTGAGGTAAGGGTTATACTCATAATACTCATTCTTGTGATGATTTTCTACATGGTATTTATGATAATTATATCATGAATTTTGGTTACCATCCCATGGATCGTATCATGATTACAGTAATTATTTTTGTTTCGTTTGTCGTTTCACTGTACGGTTGCTTGTAAAGAAACCGGCTTCTTTTTATCCTGGTTGACAGTCGTCCTTTCAAGGGCAAAGGACAGCCCATATTCAGCCATCTTTGGCCGTGTGAGCATTGTGCATGTGCCACATGTAACATTGCTAATGGTACACCTTCTTTTGTTAAAGGTCTTCTAGCCAAAATTTTGTTATTTCACAATTTATCGGTCATAGGAACTCAGATTTAAACGACTCTACTTTCGTTGATTTCGTCTCTACGTTCTCTTCAATTTGAGTCTAAAATTGGATAATTTCGGAAATCGTTTAGTCATTCTTTTTGAAATTTAAAGTTTTGATACTTTATGATTTCTATTACTTTGAGATACTTTGATATCCATCGGATCCTTTGAATTGAACTAATGTTTAGAACCTTCACGTGCTTAGGTTAACGTGATGTCATGACATGATATGACAATTGCTACCGGTATGCAACTTTGACTTAGAACCTCCGCGTGCTTAGGTTAACGTGCTTTACATTCACGTGTTACGTGATTGTATTGTTTTTATTATTAGTTCAATTATTTGATTATGACCTTTTGACTTTGATTCGACCTTTGATGGGTTAATATCCCGTAATGAGATTTGTCGTGCCAAGATTTACTATCGTCTTTGCACCTTGTTTTCATATGTTTTGTTTTGACTCAGCTACATATTATTGGATACCTGCGTTGTACTCTGTGGGTGTGTGCGTGTGATCTTTACTGGGCTTTGTGCTCACCCCCTTTTTCTCCCCATTTCAGGTAATTAAACTGAGACGGTTTAGAGGAGTTAATAGCATTATGCTTAAGCTTGGAGTGAACTTTAATTGATAATTTTCTTAGTAGTTTTGAAATAAGAACCATGTAATAGTTTTTGATTTAGTGACTTTTGGTTCCCCAATGGTTGGGAAATAAGCATTGTTATCGAACTTCCGCTGTAATTATTAGACGTTGATGAGGAACTTGAATGCCTTTTATTTCAGATATGATTTAGAGCTCTGATTACCTCTTTGAGGTCACATTTTTGGTAAGATACTTTGAGTATCATATTTCTCGTAAGCAGGAATATTTTGAAATAGTATATGTAGGTCCGCCTCCGGGTCGGGGCGTGACATATTTGGTATCAGAGCATAGGTTTAAGATTCTGTAGACTTTTTAGACTTAAGCTTTCAATGATTTGAGATGAACTTTATGATGTTTGAGATATAGTTCTGAGTAGTCTAGTTTTAGTAGTACTTCTGTTTAAAGCGTTTACACAATAAGTTGTGATCTTATAAGTTTTTCGCTATCTCAGGAGCTATGCCGCCGCGTGCAGCTAGAGGGGGTACTAGAGGCGGTCGTAGGGGTAATAATGTCACTGGGGTCAACGTGGAAGCAGAAGCCCCTCCTACTCCTTTGACTGCAGATACCATCAAGGCATTTAACCGCCTAAATTGTCCGACATTTGTTGGTGCAGACAAGCCAGAGGAGGCAGAGGCTTGGTTGAGTAAGTTAGAGAAGAGGTTTAAGCTTCTGAACATCACCGATCGTCAAAAGGTGGACCTCGCGGTGTATCAGTTGGAAAACGAGGCTGACCAATGGTGGAAAATGGTAGAGAGAGCTTTGAGTGTTGAGGAGGAACAAGCTTTGACTTGGGCACGTTTCCAGGAACTATTTCTTGCCAAATACTTCCCTAGAAATGTTAAGGATAATATGGTGGAAGAGTTCTTAAAGTTAGAGCAAGGAGAGGATGAGACTGTGAAAGACTACGAGGCTAGATTTGCTAGATTGTCAAGGTTTGCGACACATGTGATAGATACTGAGGAGAGACGTGCAACACGTTTTAAGAATGGACTAAGGTATGGCATCAGGAAGTTCTTAACCGCTGTAACTTTAGACACATATGGTCAAGTCTTGGATAAGGCTCAGAGAGTGGAGAAAGATGTCGAGGATGGGCGTAAGTATTACAAGGAACAGAGACAGAAGAGAGGAAGAGAAGAGAGTATATCAAAAGGCAATGATGTGGTTCAGCCCAAGAGTAAGAACAACAACTTAGCTACTAAGGAACCATTTAAAAATACCCAGGAGCCTCTCGAAGCTTGCAAAACTTGTGGGAAGAACCATAGAGGTGTGTGTTATTGGCAGAGTGGCGCATGTTTTAACTGCCAGCAGCAAGGACATAGGATTCGAGATTGCCCTCAGCCGCTTAAGCCTCAATTTACCCAGGGTAGGGGGATGCAGAATCAGCTGCCAGGAACTAATCAAGCTGTAACTACTCAGGCTCGGGCTTATGCCTTAACAGAGAAGGATGCCCGCACATGCATTCCATTTTGGTCATGTATCCCAGCACACACTCTCTGTCTCCCCCTCTCTCTCTCCAAACAGAACCATCCTCATGGTGCGCGACATAGACGGAAAAAACATGCGGGCAAGTGATATATTGTTGCTGACTTGTTGCTTTCAAGAAAGTGAATGTTTTGTAATTTTTGTTAGTGGAATTTTTTTGTGAATTTGGTGAAGCAAACAATTAATACATTAGGGGCACATGAAATGATTTTTCAGTAATAATGCATGAATTCACACCCACAAAGTCTGGGGACCTGATATTAAGTTATTTGTAAGGGTTTCTCAAACTATTAATTGCTAAAATTTCATAACGTTGATGCTCTTTGTCACTGTATAGTCACCATAACGACAAGTAGAATCCGCAGAGATAAAAATGTTGTTCAATGATAAAAAAAAAGACCCAATCATCAGTTTCGAGATTTAGGATCCTTATTCCCCTCATCCCTTGATTTTTCTTTAGAAAACATAAAGTAGGATTTCACTTATTAGTTGGTTGAGTATAAGAGAAAATCATAATTATAGGTTTATACAATAAACAAGAGGATATTTAAATCCAATTTACTCTTTTATCGGTGATAATGCATCGTGGCTGTAACATAAGAAAAATACATCACGAAAAGTTATTAGCAACAACTCTTTATGCCTTTATGGCATGAGCTGCTGTCGTGACTCGTGAACTTCCTACTTATAGCTTTATTTTCACTTTATGTAGCTGTCATGGTGGCTGATTAACACCAATTTCTCTTCATTGCTTTAAGCTTTCCAAAAGTATGAGAGAGCCGGTGACCGACAACTCACACTGCATTGGATTCCAAAAGTATTGAGGTAACTTTTGGAGAACATTGTTTGATTCTACACATACTCACATAGCCAGCCTGATATTTTCCACGAAGATACCAGGCTATAAATGTGATAAGGAAGCCATGAAGATACCAGGTAAGAAGAAGAGAAGTCGCTACAGAAATTGAAGTGACAGGTCGTAGAGCAGGGCCTGTATGGTTTGACAGAGAGATGGATCAGTGCAAAAATCTACTCTTTTCCAGTAATATGAAGTGGTGATATGGTCCCGCCATGATTGTGCAGATCTTAGCCTTGTTCTTTGTCCATTGTTCACATGTGACTGGCGAGACAATATTTTGTTGACACTTAAAAGTTAGTGGAGTTCCAAAAATTATTTGGAACTCATTCTCACCACTCCTTATTTGGAACTCATTCTCACCACTCCTTATTGGGGAAAATTTCTTATCATCAAATGCAATGCCAAGCATGTAGCAAAGAAAGATGTGATTTCTTGCTGATCATTGTCATTCAAAATTCAACATTGACTCGCAACCGCTAAGATTTGTAAACACGATTTATACGCGAATTTGTTACTTTCAGTGCTTTGCTTGAATCTTTTTCTATCTTTGATGTTAAAAGTACGTAAGTATTAGCCTTTCTTCTCATTGTCATATTAATATAGTGTGCAAAGCTCAAATGTAGCCTTATGATTGGTTAGGTTGACACCAATATGCTTACCACTTACCACGTGGCAATATCTCCTGGTTAGCATTTATAGAGTTATAGAGATCTGCACATCTTTTAGCTACCACCTCGAATCACATACACCTTTCCTACTATCATATTCTTTGTCAATAAAATTTGTAATAAATTTTACTAATTAAGAAGATTTTCAATAAAAATTATTATGGGTATTAAGAGCCTATTTGAAGTTCATTCTTAGGTGGTAAACTTGATTGAATGTGCATGGAATCAAGTTGACAAGGGTTCGGCAAAATATACAAAACTGATTAAATCATCTTTCAGAAATTAAAAAAGTGATTAAATCGTAATCTAGGAAAATAAGGATTATGAATTAATCATTTTTTATAATTATGAATTAATCATTTTTTATAACCGCGTATTACCCTAATGATATTGGAGAGACAATTAAAATATTTTATTCAAACACTAAATTTTTGGTCATTTTGTTGCATTGAACCTGCTTTAATACTTTTTTATACAAACATCATCCATAATTTAAAGCTAATATGTTAAAAATAACTTATAGTTATTTTAAAAGTTGACTACGATTTTAATCTAAAATTTGCTTTGAAAAATAAATCCAAAACATGCTCTAAACACATGCTATGATATTTTCAAATAATGACAAAGGTGTTGCAGCAAAGGGTGTCGACCTACGACTTGTACAGTCCATTTCTATATTGGTACAAAAAAAATTGTTCTTTACACCGTTTTGATCCAAATCAACACTTATTGGCCGGTACAGAGCAATATTGATAACTACGGATGCAATTGGCTCATTTTGGAAAATTTGGTTCCTACAATAAACTTGGAGCTTAAGAAACGGTTGAAGCGAACGAGAAGCAACATACTATAAATTTGGTAAAGAAAATTTCATCATGTGGGCACTAAAGGAGTTTGATTGTTGTTAGATATGCATGCATAATGTGAAAACAATTTGAATCTAAGAACAAGAAGAAAAAAAAAACCTTCCTCGTATATATCACAATGTGTCATAGCTGTGGATACAAAATTTTCTGGCATGGTGACGATTATTGCAGAATTAGGTTAAGGTAAGCAAAAAAGTGTTTCAAATTCAAAACAATCCATAAGGACAAAACCAGCTGCAAATATTGCATCGATTTATTACAACCTAAGCACGCAAAGAAAAGAGAAGAATAATTCACCAGCAAACACGCTAAACGTCCTGAGCTCGTCCGTGAGAATGTAGAAGCAACTAGATGACAACCAGACGATTATCAAAACGGAGATCGTTTTGCTCCGATACCATATAGAAACAAAAAGTAGCATTTTGTTGATTGATTGATTGAGTACAAAACACACATATTTAATGTGTAAATGCAAAGAAGAGATCTAAATCCATCAATTTAATCTCAATCTAATAACAATATCTAAATAATAAAAACCACCACTTATCACTGTTAGCTCTTCATTGCTTTAAGCTTTCCAAAAGTATGAGAGAGCCGGTGACCCACAACTCACACTGCATTGGATTCCAAAAGTATTGAGGTAACTTTTGGAGAACATTGTTTGATTCTACACATACTCACATAGCCAGCCTGATATTTTCCACGAAGATACCAGGCTATAAATGTGATAAGGAAGCCATGAAGATACCAGGTAAGAAGAAGAGAAGTCGCTACAGAAATTGAAGTGACAGGTCGTAGTGCAGGGCCTGTATGGTTTGACAGAGAGATGGATCAGTGCAAAAATCTACTCTTTTCCAGTAATATGAAGTGGTGATATGGTCCCGCCATGATTGTGCAGATCTTAGCCTTGTTCTTTGTCCATTGTTCACATGTGACTGGCGAGACAATATTTTGTTGACACTTAAAAGTTAGTGGAGTTCCAAAAATTATTTGGAACTCATTCTCACCACTCCTTATTTGGAACTCATTCTCACCACTCCTTATTGGGGAAAATTTCTTATCATCAAATGCAATGCCAAGCATGTAGCAAAGAAAGATGTGATTTCTTGCTGATCATTGTCATTCAAAATTCAACATTGACTCGCAACCGCTAAGATTTGTAAACACGATTTATACGCGAATTTGTTACTTTCAGTGCTTTGCTTGAATCTTTTTCTATCTTTGATGTTAAAAGTACGTAAGTATTAGCCTTTCTTCTCATTGTCATATTAATATAGTGTGCAAAGCTCAAATGTAGCCTTATGATTGGTTAGGTTGACACCAATATGCTTACCACTTACCACGTGGCAATATCTCCTGGTTAGCATTTATAGAGTTATAGAGATCTGCACATCTTTTAGCTACCACCTCGAATCACATACACCTTTCCTACTATCATATTCTTTGTCAATAAAATTTGTAATAAATTTTACTAATTAAGAAGATTTTCAATAAAAATTATTATGGGTATTAAGAGCCTATTTGAAGTTCATTCTTAGGTGGTAAACTTGATTGAATGTGCATGGAATCAAGTTGACAAGGGTTCGGCAAAATATACAAAACTGATTAAATCATCTTTCAGAAATTAAAAAAGTGATTAAATCGTAATCTAGGAAAATAAGGATTATGAATTAATCATTTTTTATAATTATGAATTAATCATTTTTTATAACCGCGTATTACCCTAATGATATTGGAGAGACAATTAAAATATTTTATTCAAACACTAAATTTTTGGTCATTTTGTTGCATTGAACCTGCTTTAATACTTTTTTATACAAACATCATCCATAATTTAAAGCTAATATGTTAAAAATAACTTATAGTTATTTTAAAAGTTGACTACGATTTTAATCTAAAATTTGCTTTGAAAAATAAATCCAAAACATGCTCTAAACACATGCTATGATATTTTCAAATAATGACAAAGGTGTTGCAGCAAAGGGTGTCGACCTACGACTTGTACAGTCCATTTCTATATTGGTACAAAAAAAATTGTTCTTTACACCGTTTTGATCCAAATCAACACTTATTGGCCGGTACAGAGCAATATTGATAACTACGGATGCAATTGGCTCATTTTGGAAAATTTGGTTCCTACAATAAACTTGGAGCTTAAGAAACGGTTGAAGCGAACGAGAAGCAACATACTATAAATTTGGTAAAGAAAATTTCATCATGTGGGCACTAAAGGAGTTTGATTGTTGTTAGATATGCATGCATAATGTGAAAACAATTTGAATCTAAGAACAAGAAGAAAAAAAAAACCTTCCTCGTATATATCACAATGTGTCATAGCTGTGGATACAAAATTTTCTGGCATGGTGACGATTATTGCAGAATTAGGTTAAGGTAAGCAAAAAAGTGTTTCAAATTCAAAACAATCCATAAGGACAAAACCAGCTGCAAATATTGCATCGATTTATTACAACCTAAGCACGCAAAGAAAAGAGAAGAATAATTCACCAGCAAACACGCTAAACGTCCTGAGCTCGTCCGTGAGAATGTAGAAGCAACTAGATGACAACCAGACGATTATCAAAACGGAGATCGTTTTGCTCCGATACCATATAGAAACAAAAAGTAGCATTTTGTTGATTGATTGATTGAGTACAAAACACACATATTTAATGTGTAAATGCAAAGAAGAGATCTAAATCCATCAATTTAATCTCAATCTAATAACAATATCTAAATAATAAAAACCACCACTTATCACTGTTAGCTCTTCATTGCTTTAAGCTTTCCAAAAGTATGAGAGAGCCGGTGACCCACAACTCACACTGCATTGGATTCCAAAAGTATTGAGGTAACTTTTGGAGAACATTGTTTGATTCTACACATACTCACATAGCCAGCCTGATATTTTCCACGAAGATACCAGGCTATAAATGTGATAAGGAAGCCATGAAGATACCAGGTAAGAAGAAGAGAAGTCGCTACAGAAATTGAAGTGACAGGTCGTAGTGCAGGGCCTGTATGGTTTGACAGAGAGATGGATCAGTGCAAAAATCTACTCTTTTCCAGTAATATGAAGTGGTGATATGGTCCCGCCATGATTGTGCAGATCTTAGCCTTGTTCTTTGTCCATTGTTCACATGTGACTGGCGAGACAATATTTTGTTGACACTTAAAAGTTAGTGGAGTTCCAAAAATTATTTGGAACTCATTCTCACCACTCCTTATTTGGAACTCATTCTCACCACTCCTTATTGGGGAAAATTTCTTATCATCAAATGCAATGCCAAGCATGTAGCAAAGAAAGATGTGATTTCTTGCTGATCATTGTCATTCAAAATTCAACATTGACTCGCAACCGCTAAGATTTGTAAACACGATTTATACGCGAATTTGTTACTTTCAGTGCTTTGCTTGAATCTTTTTCTATCTTTGATGTTAAAAGTACGTAAGTATTAGCCTTTCTTCTCATTGTCATATTAATATAGTGTGCAAAGCTCAAATGTAGCCTTATGATTGGTTAGGTTGACACCAATATGCTTACCACTTACCACGTGGCAATATCTCCTGGTTAGCATTTATAGAGTTATAGAGATCTGCACATCTTTTAGCTACCACCTCGAATCACATACACCTTTCCTACTATCATATTCTTTGTCAATAAAATTTGTAATAAATTTTACTAATTAAGAAGATTTTCAATAAAAATTATTATGGGTATTAAGAGCCTATTTGAAGTTCATTCTTAGGTGGTAAACTTGATTGAATGTGCATGGAATCAAGTTGACAAGGGTTCGGCAAAATATACAAAACTGATTAAATCATCTTTCAGAAATTAAAAAAGTGATTAAATCGTAATCTAGGAAAATAAGGATTATGAATTAATCATTTTTTATAATTATGAATTAATCATTTTTTATAACCGCGTATTACCCTAATGATATTGGAGAGACAATTAAAATATTTTATTCAAACACTAAATTTTTGGTCATTTTGTTGCATTGAACCTGCTTTAATACTTTTTTATACAAACATCATCCATAATTTAAAGCTAATATGTTAAAAATAACTTATAGTTATTTTAAAAGTTGACTACGATTTTAATCTAAAATTTGCTTTGAAAAATAAATCCAAAACATGCTCTAAACACATGCTATGATATTTTCAAATAATGACAAAGGTGTTGCAGCAAAGGGTGTCGACCTACGACTTGTACAGTCCATTTCTATATTGGTACAAAAAAAATTGTTCTTTACACCGTTTTGATCCAAATCAACACTTATTGGCCGGTACAGAGCAATATTGATAACTACGGATGCAATTGGCTCATTTTGGAAAATTTGGTTCCTACAATAAACTTGGAGCTTAAGAAACGGTTGAAGCGAACGAGAAGCAACATACTATAAATTTGGTAAAGAAAATTTCATCATGTGGGCACTAAAGGAGTTTGATTGTTGTTAGATATGCATGCATAATGTGAAAACAATTTGAATCTAAGAACAAGAAGAAAAAAAAAACCTTCCTCGTATATATCACAATGTGTCATAGCTGTGGATACAAAATTTTCTGGCATGGTGACGATTATTGCAGAATTAGGTTAAGGTAAGCAAAAAAGTGTTTCAAATTCAAAACAATCCATAAGGACAAAACCAGCTGCAAATATTGCATCGATTTATTACAACCTAAGCACGCAAAGAAAAGAGAAGAATAATTCACCAGCAAACACGCTAAACGTCCTGAGCTCGTCCGTGAGAATGTAGAAGCAACTAGATGACAACCAGACGATTATCAAAACGGAGATCGTTTTGCTCCGATACCATATAGAAACAAAAAGTAGCATTTTGTTGATTGATTGATTGAGTACAAAACACACATATTTAATGTGTAAATGCAAAGAAGAGATCTAAATCCATCAATTTAATCTCAATCTAATAACAATATCTAAATAATAAAAACCACCACTTATCACTGTTAGCTCTTCATTGCTTTAAGCTTTCCAAAAGTATGAGAGAGCCGGTGACCCACAACTCACACTGCATTGGATTCCAAAAGTATTGAGGTAACTTTTGGAGAACATTGTTTGATTCTACACATACTCACATAGCCAGCCTGATATTTTCCACGAAGATACCAGGCTATAAATGTGATAAGGAAGCCATGAAGATACCAGGTAAGAAGAAGAGAAGTCGCTACAGAAATTGAAGTGACAGGTCGTAGTGCAGGGCCTGTATGGTTTGACAGAGAGATGGATCAGTGCAAAAATCTACTCTTTTCCAGTAATATGAAGTGGTGATATGGTCCCGCCATGATTGTGCAGATCTTAGCCTTGTTCTTTGTCCATTGTTCACATGTGACTGGCGAGACAATATTTTGTTGACACTTAAAAGTTAGTGGAGTTCCAAAAATTATTTGGAACTCATTCTCACCACTCCTTATTTGGAACTCATTCTCACCACTCCTTATTGGGGAAAATTTCTTATCATCAAATGCAATGCCAAGCATGTAGCAAAGAAAGATGTGATTTCTTGCTGATCATTGTCATTCAAAATTCAACATTGACTCGCAACCGCTAAGATTTGTAAACACGATTTATACGCGAATTTGTTACTTTCAGTGCTTTGCTTGAATCTTTTTCTATCTTTGATGTTAAAAGTACGTAAGTATTAGCCTTTCTTCTCATTGTCATATTAATATAGTGTGCAAAGCTCAAATGTAGCCTTATGATTGGTTAGGTTGACACCAATATGCTTACCACTTACCACGTGGCAATATCTCCTGGTTAGCATTTATAGAGTTATAGAGATCTGCACATCTTTTAGCTACCACCTCGAATCACATACACCTTTCCTACTATCATATTCTTTGTCAATAAAATTTGTAATAAATTTTACTAATTAAGAAGATTTTCAATAAAAATTATTATGGGTATTAAGAGCCTATTTGAAGTTCATTCTTAGGTGGTAAACTTGATTGAATGTGCATGGAATCAAGTTGACAAGGGTTCGGCAAAATATACAAAACTGATTAAATCATCTTTCAGAAATTAAAAAAGTGATTAAATCGTAATCTAGGAAAATAAGGATTATGAATTAATCATTTTTTATAATTATGAATTAATCATTTTTTATAACCGCGTATTACCCTAATGATATTGGAGAGACAATTAAAATATTTTATTCAAACACTAAATTTTTGGTCATTTTGTTGCATTGAACCTGCTTTAATACTTTTTTATACAAACATCATCCATAATTTAAAGCTAATATGTTAAAAATAACTTATAGTTATTTTAAAAGTTGACTACGATTTTAATCTAAAATTTGCTTTGAAAAATAAATCCAAAACATGCTCTAAACACATGCTATGATATTTTCAAATAATGACAAAGGTGTTGCAGCAAAGGGTGTCGACCTACGACTTGTACAGTCCATTTCTATATTGGTACAAAAAAAATTGTTCTTTACACCGTTTTGATCCAAATCAACACTTATTGGCCGGTACAGAGCAATATTGATAACTACGGATGCAATTGGCTCATTTTGGAAAATTTGGTTCCTACAATAAACTTGGAGCTTAAGAAACGGTTGAAGCGAACGAGAAGCAACATACTATAAATTTGGTAAAGAAAATTTCATCATGTGGGCACTAAAGGAGTTTGATTGTTGTTAGATATGCATGCATAATGTGAAAACAATTTGAATCTAAGAACAAGAAGAAAAAAAAAACCTTCCTCGTATATATCACAATGTGTCATAGCTGTGGATACAAAATTTTCTGGCATGGTGACGATTATTGCAGAATTAGGTTAAGGTAAGCAAAAAAGTGTTTCAAATTCAAAACAATCCATAAGGACAAAACCAGCTGCAAATATTGCATCGATTTATTACAACCTAAGCACGCAAAGAAAAGAGAAGAATAATTCACCAGCAAACACGCTAAACGTCCTGAGCTCGTCCGTGAGAATGTAGAAGCAACTAGATGACAACCAGACGATTATCAAAACGGAGATCGTTTTGCTCCGATACCATATAGAAACAAAAAGTAGCATTTTGTTGATTGATTGATTGAGTACAAAACACACATATTTAATGTGTAAATGCAAAGAAGAGATCTAAATCCATCAATTTAATCTCAATCTAATAACAATATCTAAATAATAAAAACCACCACTTATCACTGTTAGCTCTTCATTGCTTTAAGCTTTCCAAAAGTATGAGAGAGCCGGTGACCCACAACTCACACTGCATTGGATTCCAAAAGTATTGAGGTAACTTTTGGAGAACATTGTTTGATTCTACACATACTCACATAGCCAGCCTGATATTTTCCACGAAGATACCAGGCTATAAATGTGATAAGGAAGCCATGAAGATACCAGGTAAGAAGAAGAGAAGTCGCTACAGAAATTGAAGTGACAGGTCGTAGTGCAGGGCCTGTATGGTTTGACAGAGAGATGGATCAGTGCAAAAATCTACTCTTTTCCAGTAATATGAAGTGGTGATATGGTCCCGCCATGATTGTGCAGATCTTAGCCTTGTTCTTTGTCCATTGTTCACATGTGACTGGCGAGACAATATTTTGTTGACACTTAAAAGTTAGTGGAGTTCCAAAAATTATTTGGAACTCATTCTCACCACTCCTTATTTGGAACTCATTCTCACCACTCCTTATTGGGGAAAATTTCTTATCATCAAATGCAATGCCAAGCATGTAGCAAAGAAAGATGTGATTTCTTGCTGATCATTGTCATTCAAAATTCAACATTGACTCGCAACCGCTAAGATTTGTAAACACGATTTATACGCGAATTTGTTACTTTCAGTGCTTTGCTTGAATCTTTTTCTATCTTTGATGTTAAAAGTACGTAAGTATTAGCCTTTCTTCTCATTGTCATATTAATATAGTGTGCAAAGCTCAAATGTAGCCTTATGATTGGTTAGGTTGACACCAATATGCTTACCACTTACCACGTGGCAATATCTCCTGGTTAGCATTTATAGAGTTATAGAGATCTGCACATCTTTTAGCTACCACCTCGAATCACATACACCTTTCCTACTATCATATTCTTTGTCAATAAAATTTGTAATAAATTTTACTAATTAAGAAGATTTTCAATAAAAATTATTATGGGTATTAAGAGCCTATTTGAAGTTCATTCTTAGGTGGTAAACTTGATTGAATGTGCATGGAATCAAGTTGACAAGGGTTCGGCAAAATATACAAAACTGATTAAATCATCTTTCAGAAATTAAAAAAGTGATTAAATCGTAATCTAGGAAAATAAGGATTATGAATTAATCATTTTTTATAATTATGAATTAATCATTTTTTATAACCGCGTATTACCCTAATGATATTGGAGAGACAATTAAAATATTTTATTCAAACACTAAATTTTTGGTCATTTTGTTGCATTGAACCTGCTTTAATACTTTTTTATACAAACATCATCCATAATTTAAAGCTAATATGTTAAAAATAACTTATAGTTATTTTAAAAGTTGACTACGATTTTAATCTAAAATTTGCTTTGAAAAATAAATCCAAAACATGCTCTAAACACATGCTATGATATTTTCAAATAATGACAAAGGTGTTGCAGCAAAGGGTGTCGACCTACGACTTGTACAGTCCATTTCTATATTGGTACAAAAAAAATTGTTCTTTACACCGTTTTGATCCAAATCAACACTTATTGGCCGGTACAGAGCAATATTGATAACTACGGATGCAATTGGCTCATTTTGGAAAATTTGGTTCCTACAATAAACTTGGAGCTTAAGAAACGGTTGAAGCGAACGAGAAGCAACATACTATAAATTTGGTAAAGAAAATTTCATCATGTGGGCACTAAAGGAGTTTGATTGTTGTTAGATATGCATGCATAATGTGAAAACAATTTGAATCTAAGAACAAGAAGAAAAAAAAAACCTTCCTCGTATATATCACAATGTGTCATAGCTGTGGATACAAAATTTTCTGGCATGGTGACGATTATTGCAGAATTAGGTTAAGGTAAGCAAAAAAGTGTTTCAAATTCAAAACAATCCATAAGGACAAAACCAGCTGCAAATATTGCATCGATTTATTACAACCTAAGCACGCAAAGAAAAGAGAAGAATAATTCACCAGCAAACACGCTAAACGTCCTGAGCTCGTCCGTGAGAATGTAGAAGCAACTAGATGACAACCAGACGATTATCAAAACGGAGATCGTTTTGCTCCGATACCATATAGAAACAAAAAGTAGCATTTTGTTGATTGATTGATTGAGTACAAAACACACATATTTAATGTGTAAATGCAAAGAAGAGATCTAAATCCATCAATTTAATCTCAATCTAATAACAATATCTAAATAATAAAAACCACCACTTATCACTGTTAGCTCTTCATTGCTTTAAGCTTTCCAAAAGTATGAGAGAGCCGGTGACCCACAACTCACACTGCATTGGATTCCAAAAGTATTGAGGTAACTTTTGGAGAACATTGTTTGATTCTACACATACTCACATAGCCAGCCTGATATTTTCCACGAAGATACCAGGCTATAAATGTGATAAGGAAGCCATGAAGATACCAGGTAAGAAGAAGAGAAGTCGCTACAGAAATTGAAGTGACAGGTCGTAGTGCAGGGCCTGTATGGTTTGACAGAGAGATGGATCAGTGCAAAAATCTACTCTTTTCCAGTAATATGAAGTGGTGATATGGTCCCGCCATGATTGTGCAGATCTTAGCCTTGTTCTTTGTCCATTGTTCACATGTGACTGGCGAGACAATATTTTGTTGACACTTAAAAGTTAGTGGAGTTCCAAAAATTATTTGGAACTCATTCTCACCACTCCTTATTTGGAACTCATTCTCACCACTCCTTATTGGGGAAAATTTCTTATCATCAAATGCAATGCCAAGCATGTAGCAAAGAAAGATGTGATTTCTTGCTGATCATTGTCATTCAAAATTCAACATTGACTCGCAACCGCTAAGATTTGTAAACACGATTTATACGCGAATTTGTTACTTTCAGTGCTTTGCTTGAATCTTTTTCTATCTTTGATGTTAAAAGTACGTAAGTATTAGCCTTTCTTCTCATTGTCATATTAATATAGTGTGCAAAGCTCAAATGTAGCCTTATGATTGGTTAGGTTGACACCAATATGCTTACCACTTACCACGTGGCAATATCTCCTGGTTAGCATTTATAGAGTTATAGAGATCTGCACATCTTTTAGCTACCACCTCGAATCACATACACCTTTCCTACTATCATATTCTTTGTCAATAAAATTTGTAATAAATTTTACTAATTAAGAAGATTTTCAATAAAAATTATTATGGGTATTAAGAGCCTATTTGAAGTTCATTCTTAGGTGGTAAACTTGATTGAATGTGCATGGAATCAAGTTGACAAGGGTTCGGCAAAATATACAAAACTGATTAAATCATCTTTCAGAAATTAAAAAAGTGATTAAATCGTAATCTAGGAAAATAAGGATTATGAATTAATCATTTTTTATAATTATGAATTAATCATTTTTTATAACCGCGTATTACCCTAATGATATTGGAGAGACAATTAAAATATTTTATTCAAACACTAAATTTTTGGTCATTTTGTTGCATTGAACCTGCTTTAATACTTTTTTATACAAACATCATCCATAATTTAAAGCTAATATGTTAAAAATAACTTATAGTTATTTTAAAAGTTGACTACGATTTTAATCTAAAATTTGCTTTGAAAAATAAATCCAAAACATGCTCTAAACACATGCTATGATATTTTCAAATAATGACAAAGGTGTTGCAGCAAAGGGTGTCGACCTACGACTTGTACAGTCCATTTCTATATTGGTACAAAAAAAATTGTTCTTTACACCGTTTTGATCCAAATCAACACTTATTGGCCGGTACAGAGCAATATTGATAACTACGGATGCAATTGGCTCATTTTGGAAAATTTGGTTCCTACAATAAACTTGGAGCTTAAGAAACGGTTGAAGCGAACGAGAAGCAACATACTATAAATTTGGTAAAGAAAATTTCATCATGTGGGCACTAAAGGAGTTTGATTGTTGTTAGATATGCATGCATAATGTGAAAACAATTTGAATCTAAGAACAAGAAGAAAAAAAAAACCTTCCTCGTATATATCACAATGTGTCATAGCTGTGGATACAAAATTTTCTGGCATGGTGACGATTATTGCAGAATTAGGTTAAGGTAAGCAAAAAAGTGTTTCAAATTCAAAACAATCCATAAGGACAAAACCAGCTGCAAATATTGCATCGATTTATTACAACCTAAGCACGCAAAGAAAAGAGAAGAATAATTCACCAGCAAACACGCTAAACGTCCTGAGCTCGTCCGTGAGAATGTAGAAGCAACTAGATGACAACCAGACGATTATCAAAACGGAGATCGTTTTGCTCCGATACCATATAGAAACAAAAAGTAGCATTTTGTTGATTGATTGATTGAGTACAAAACACACATATTTAATGTGTAAATGCAAAGAAGAGATCTAAATCCATCAATTTAATCTCAATCTAATAACAATATCTAAATAATAAAAACCACCACTTATCACTGTTAGCTCTTCATTGCTTTAAGCTTTCCAAAAGTATGAGAGAGCCGGTGACCCACAACTCACACTGCATTGGATTCCAAAAGTATTGAGGTAACTTTTGGAGAACATTGTTTGATTCTACACATACTCACATAGCCAGCCTGATATTTTCCACGAAGATACCAGGCTATAAATGTGATAAGGAAGCCATGAAGATACCAGGTAAGAAGAAGAGAAGTCGCTACAGAAATTGAAGTGACAGGTCGTAGTGCAGGGCCTGTATGGTTTGACAGAGAGATGGATCAGTGCAAAAATCTACTCTTTTCCAGTAATATGAAGTGGTGATATGGTCCCGCCATGATTGTGCAGATCTTAGCCTTGTTCTTTGTCCATTGTTCACATGTGACTGGCGAGACAATATTTTGTTGACACTTAAAAGTTAGTGGAGTTCCAAAAATTATTTGGAACTCATTCTCACCACTCCTTATTTGGAACTCATTCTCACCACTCCTTATTGGGGAAAATTTCTTATCATCAAATGCAATGCCAAGCATGTAGCAAAGAAAGATGTGATTTCTTGCTGATCATTGTCATTCAAAATTCAACATTGACTCGCAACCGCTAAGATTTGTAAACACGATTTATACGCGAATTTGTTACTTTCAGTGCTTTGCTTGAATCTTTTTCTATCTTTGATGTTAAAAGTACGTAAGTATTAGCCTTTCTTCTCATTGTCATATTAATATAGTGTGCAAAGCTCAAATGTAGCCTTATGATTGGTTAGGTTGACACCAATATGCTTACCACTTACCACGTGGCAATATCTCCTGGTTAGCATTTATAGAGTTATAGAGATCTGCACATCTTTTAGCTACCACCTCGAATCACATACACCTTTCCTACTATCATATTCTTTGTCAATAAAATTTGTAATAAATTTTACTAATTAAGAAGATTTTCAATAAAAATTATTATGGGTATTAAGAGCCTATTTGAAGTTCATTCTTAGGTGGTAAACTTGATTGAATGTGCATGGAATCAAGTTGACAAGGGTTCGGCAAAATATACAAAACTGATTAAATCATCTTTCAGAAATTAAAAAAGTGATTAAATCGTAATCTAGGAAAATAAGGATTATGAATTAATCATTTTTTATAATTATGAATTAATCATTTTTTATAACCGCGTATTACCCTAATGATATTGGAGAGACAATTAAAATATTTTATTCAAACACTAAATTTTTGGTCATTTTGTTGCATTGAACCTGCTTTAATACTTTTTTATACAAACATCATCCATAATTTAAAGCTAATATGTTAAAAATAACTTATAGTTATTTTAAAAGTTGACTACGATTTTAATCTAAAATTTGCTTTGAAAAATAAATCCAAAACATGCTCTAAACACATGCTATGATATTTTCAAATAATGACAAAGGTGTTGCAGCAAAGGGTGTCGACCTACGACTTGTACAGTCCATTTCTATATTGGTACAAAAAAAATTGTTCTTTACACCGTTTTGATCCAAATCAACACTTATTGGCCGGTACAGAGCAATATTGATAACTACGGATGCAATTGGCTCATTTTGGAAAATTTGGTTCCTACAATAAACTTGGAGCTTAAGAAACGGTTGAAGCGAACGAGAAGCAACATACTATAAATTTGGTAAAGAAAATTTCATCATGTGGGCACTAAAGGAGTTTGATTGTTGTTAGATATGCATGCATAATGTGAAAACAATTTGAATCTAAGAACAAGAAGAAAAAAAAAACCTTCCTCGTATATATCACAATGTGTCATAGCTGTGGATACAAAATTTTCTGGCATGGTGACGATTATTGCAGAATTAGGTTAAGGTAAGCAAAAAAGTGTTTCAAATTCAAAACAATCCATAAGGACAAAACCAGCTGCAAATATTGCATCGATTTATTACAACCTAAGCACGCAAAGAAAAGAGAAGAATAATTCACCAGCAAACACGCTAAACGTCCTGAGCTCGTCCGTGAGAATGTAGAAGCAACTAGATGACAACCAGACGATTATCAAAACGGAGATCGTTTTGCTCCGATACCATATAGAAACAAAAAGTAGCATTTTGTTGATTGATTGATTGAGTACAAAACACACATATTTAATGTGTAAATGCAAAGAAGAGATCTAAATCCATCAATTTAATCTCAATCTAATAACAATATCTAAATAATAAAAACCACCACTTATCACTGTTAGCTCTTCATTGCTTTAAGCTTTCCAAAAGTATGAGAGAGCCGGTGACCCACAACTCACACTGCATTGGATTCCAAAAGTATTGAGGTAACTTTTGGAGAACATTGTTTGATTCTACACATACTCACATAGCCAGCCTGATATTTTCCACGAAGATACCAGGCTATAAATGTGATAAGGAAGCCATGAAGATACCAGGTAAGAAGAAGAGAAGTCGCTACAGAAATTGAAGTGACAGGTCGTAGTGCAGGGCCTGTATGGTTTGACAGAGAGATGGATCAGTGCAAAAATCTACTCTTTTCCAGTAATATGAAGTGGTGATATGGTCCCGCCATGATTGTGCAGATCTTAGCCTTGTTCTTTGTCCATTGTTCACATGTGACTGGCGAGACAATATTTTGTTGACACTTAAAAGTTAGTGGAGTTCCAAAAATTATTTGGAACTCATTCTCACCACTCCTTATTTGGAACTCATTCTCACCACTCCTTATTGGGGAAAATTTCTTATCATCAAATGCAATGCCAAGCATGTAGCAAAGAAAGATGTGATTTCTTGCTGATCATTGTCATTCAAAATTCAACATTGACTCGCAACCGCTAAGATTTGTAAACACGATTTATACGCGAATTTGTTACTTTCAGTGCTTTGCTTGAATCTTTTTCTATCTTTGATGTTAAAAGTACGTAAGTATTAGCCTTTCTTCTCATTGTCATATTAATATAGTGTGCAAAGCTCAAATGTAGCCTTATGATTGGTTAGGTTGACACCAATATGCTTACCACTTACCACGTGGCAATATCTCCTGGTTAGCATTTATAGAGTTATAGAGATCTGCACATCTTTTAGCTACCACCTCGAATCACATACACCTTTCCTACTATCATATTCTTTGTCAATAAAATTTGTAATAAATTTTACTAATTAAGAAGATTTTCAATAAAAATTATTATGGGTATTAAGAGCCTATTTGAAGTTCATTCTTAGGTGGTAAACTTGATTGAATGTGCATGGAATCAAGTTGACAAGGGTTCGGCAAAATATACAAAACTGATTAAATCATCTTTCAGAAATTAAAAAAGTGATTAAATCGTAATCTAGGAAAATAAGGATTATGAATTAATCATTTTTTATAATTATGAATTAATCATTTTTTATAACCGCGTATTACCCTAATGATATTGGAGAGACAATTAAAATATTTTATTCAAACACTAAATTTTTGGTCATTTTGTTGCATTGAACCTGCTTTAATACTTTTTTATACAAACATCATCCATAATTTAAAGCTAATATGTTAAAAATAACTTATAGTTATTTTAAAAGTTGACTACGATTTTAATCTAAAATTTGCTTTGAAAAATAAATCCAAAACATGCTCTAAACACATGCTATGATATTTTCAAATAATGACAAAGGTGTTGCAGCAAAGGGTGTCGACCTACGACTTGTACAGTCCATTTCTATATTGGTACAAAAAAAATTGTTCTTTACACCGTTTTGATCCAAATCAACACTTATTGGCCGGTACAGAGCAATATTGATAACTACGGATGCAATTGGCTCATTTTGGAAAATTTGGTTCCTACAATAAACTTGGAGCTTAAGAAACGGTTGAAGCGAACGAGAAGCAACATACTATAAATTTGGTAAAGAAAATTTCATCATGTGGGCACTAAAGGAGTTTGATTGTTGTTAGATATGCATGCATAATGTGAAAACAATTTGAATCTAAGAACAAGAAGAAAAAAAAAACCTTCCTCGTATATATCACAATGTGTCATAGCTGTGGATACAAAATTTTCTGGCATGGTGACGATTATTGCAGAATTAGGTTAAGGTAAGCAAAAAAGTGTTTCAAATTCAAAACAATCCATAAGGACAAAACCAGCTGCAAATATTGCATCGATTTATTACAACCTAAGCACGCAAAGAAAAGAGAAGAATAATTCACCAGCAAACACGCTAAACGTCCTGAGCTCGTCCGTGAGAATGTAGAAGCAACTAGATGACAACCAGACGATTATCAAAACGGAGATCGTTTTGCTCCGATACCATATAGAAACAAAAAGTAGCATTTTGTTGATTGATTGATTGAGTACAAAACACACATATTTAATGTGTAAATGCAAAGAAGAGATCTAAATCCATCAATTTAATCTCAATCTAATAACAATATCTAAATAATAAAAACCACCACTTATCACTGTTAGCTCTTCATTGCTTTAAGCTTTCCAAAAGTATGAGAGAGCCGGTGACCCACAACTCACACTGCATTGGATTCCAAAAGTATTGAGGTAACTTTTGGAGAACATTGTTTGATTCTACACATACTCACATAGCCAGCCTGATATTTTCCACGAAGATACCAGGCTATAAATGTGATAAGGAAGCCATGAAGATACCAGGTAAGAAGAAGAGAAGTCGCTACAGAAATTGAAGTGACAGGTCGTAGTGCAGGGCCTGTATGGTTTGACAGAGAGATGGATCAGTGCAAAAATCTACTCTTTTCCAGTAATATGAAGTGGTGATATGGTCCCGCCATGATTGTGCAGATCTTAGCCTTGTTCTTTGTCCATTGTTCACATGTGACTGGCGAGACAATATTTTGTTGACACTTAAAAGTTAGTGGAGTTCCAAAAATTATTTGGAACTCATTCTCACCACTCCTTATTTGGAACTCATTCTCACCACTCCTTATTGGGGAAAATTTCTTATCATCAAATGCAATGCCAAGCATGTAGCAAAGAAAGATGTGATTTCTTGCTGATCATTGTCATTCAAAATTCAACATTGACTCGCAACCGCTAAGATTTGTAAACACGATTTATACGCGAATTTGTTACTTTCAGTGCTTTGCTTGAATCTTTTTCTATCTTTGATGTTAAAAGTACGTAAGTATTAGCCTTTCTTCTCATTGTCATATTAATATAGTGTGCAAAGCTCAAATGTAGCCTTATGATTGGTTAGGTTGACACCAATATGCTTACCACTTACCACGTGGCAATATCTCCTGGTTAGCATTTATAGAGTTATAGAGATCTGCACATCTTTTAGCTACCACCTCGAATCACATACACCTTTCCTACTATCATATTCTTTGTCAATAAAATTTGTAATAAATTTTACTAATTAAGAAGATTTTCAATAAAAATTATTATGGGTATTAAGAGCCTATTTGAAGTTCATTCTTAGGTGGTAAACTTGATTGAATGTGCATGGAATCAAGTTGACAAGGGTTCGGCAAAATATACAAAACTGATTAAATCATCTTTCAGAAATTAAAAAAGTGATTAAATCGTAATCTAGGAAAATAAGGATTATGAATTAATCATTTTTTATAATTATGAATTAATCATTTTTTATAACCGCGTATTACCCTAATGATATTGGAGAGACAATTAAAATATTTTATTCAAACACTAAATTTTTGGTCATTTTGTTGCATTGAACCTGCTTTAATACTTTTTTATACAAACATCATCCATAATTTAAAGCTAATATGTTAAAAATAACTTATAGTTATTTTAAAAGTTGACTACGATTTTAATCTAAAATTTGCTTTGAAAAATAAATCCAAAACATGCTCTAAACACATGCTATGATATTTTCAAATAATGACAAAGGTGTTGCAGCAAAGGGTGTCGACCTACGACTTGTACAGTCCATTTCTATATTGGTACAAAAAAAATTGTTCTTTACACCGTTTTGATCCAAATCAACACTTATTGGCCGGTACAGAGCAATATTGATAACTACGGATGCAATTGGCTCATTTTGGAAAATTTGGTTCCTACAATAAACTTGGAGCTTAAGAAACGGTTGAAGCGAACGAGAAGCAACATACTATAAATTTGGTAAAGAAAATTTCATCATGTGGGCACTAAAGGAGTTTGATTGTTGTTAGATATGCATGCATAATGTGAAAACAATTTGAATCTAAGAACAAGAAGAAAAAAAAAACCTTCCTCGTATATATCACAATGTGTCATAGCTGTGGATACAAAATTTTCTGGCATGGTGACGATTATTGCAGAATTAGGTTAAGGTAAGCAAAAAAGTGTTTCAAATTCAAAACAATCCATAAGGACAAAACCAGCTGCAAATATTGCATCGATTTATTACAACCTAAGCACGCAAAGAAAAGAGAAGAATAATTCACCAGCAAACACGCTAAACGTCCTGAGCTCGTCCGTGAGAATGTAGAAGCAACTAGATGACAACCAGACGATTATCAAAACGGAGATCGTTTTGCTCCGATACCATATAGAAACAAAAAGTAGCATTTTGTTGATTGATTGATTGAGTACAAAACACACATATTTAATGTGTAAATGCAAAGAAGAGATCTAAATCCATCAATTTAATCTCAATCTAATAACAATATCTAAATAATAAAAACCACCACTTATCACTGTTAGCTCTTCATTGCTTTAAGCTTTCCAAAAGTATGAGAGAGCCGGTGACCCACAACTCACACTGCATTGGATTCCAAAAGTATTGAGGTAACTTTTGGAGAACATTGTTTGATTCTACACATACTCACATAGCCAGCCTGATATTTTCCACGAAGATACCAGGCTATAAATGTGATAAGGAAGCCATGAAGATACCAGGTAAGAAGAAGAGAAGTCGCTACAGAAATTGAAGTGACAGGTCGTAGTGCAGGGCCTGTATGGTTTGACAGAGAGATGGATCAGTGCAAAAATCTACTCTTTTCCAGTAATATGAAGTGGTGATATGGTCCCGCCATGATTGTGCAGATCTTAGCCTTGTTCTTTGTCCATTGTTCACATGTGACTGGCGAGACAATATTTTGTTGACACTTAAAAGTTAGTGGAGTTCCAAAAATTATTTGGAACTCATTCTCACCACTCCTTATTTGGAACTCATTCTCACCACTCCTTATTGGGGAAAATTTCTTATCATCAAATGCAATGCCAAGCATGTAGCAAAGAAAGATGTGATTTCTTGCTGATCATTGTCATTCAAAATTCAACATTGACTCGCAACCGCTAAGATTTGTAAACACGATTTATACGCGAATTTGTTACTTTCAGTGCTTTGCTTGAATCTTTTTCTATCTTTGATGTTAAAAGTACGTAAGTATTAGCCTTTCTTCTCATTGTCATATTAATATAGTGTGCAAAGCTCAAATGTAGCCTTATGATTGGTTAGGTTGACACCAATATGCTTACCACTTACCACGTGGCAATATCTCCTGGTTAGCATTTATAGAGTTATAGAGATCTGCACATCTTTTAGCTACCACCTCGAATCACATACACCTTTCCTACTATCATATTCTTTGTCAATAAAATTTGTAATAAATTTTACTAATTAAGAAGATTTTCAATAAAAATTATTATGGGTATTAAGAGCCTATTTGAAGTTCATTCTTAGGTGGTAAACTTGATTGAATGTGCATGGAATCAAGTTGACAAGGGTTCGGCAAAATATACAAAACTGATTAAATCATCTTTCAGAAATTAAAAAAGTGATTAAATCGTAATCTAGGAAAATAAGGATTATGAATTAATCATTTTTTATAATTATGAATTAATCATTTTTTATAACCGCGTATTACCCTAATGATATTGGAGAGACAATTAAAATATTTTATTCAAACACTAAATTTTTGGTCATTTTGTTGCATTGAACCTGCTTTAATACTTTTTTATACAAACATCATCCATAATTTAAAGCTAATATGTTAAAAATAACTTATAGTTATTTTAAAAGTTGACTACGATTTTAATCTAAAATTTGCTTTGAAAAATAAATCCAAAACATGCTCTAAACACATGCTATGATATTTTCAAATAATGACAAAGGTGTTGCAGCAAAGGGTGTCGACCTACGACTTGTACAGTCCATTTCTATATTGGTACAAAAAAAATTGTTCTTTACACCGTTTTGATCCAAATCAACACTTATTGGCCGGTACAGAGCAATATTGATAACTACGGATGCAATTGGCTCATTTTGGAAAATTTGGTTCCTACAATAAACTTGGAGCTTAAGAAACGGTTGAAGCGAACGAGAAGCAACATACTATAAATTTGGTAAAGAAAATTTCATCATGTGGGCACTAAAGGAGTTTGATTGTTGTTAGATATGCATGCATAATGTGAAAACAATTTGAATCTAAGAACAAGAAGAAAAAAAAAACCTTCCTCGTATATATCACAATGTGTCATAGCTGTGGATACAAAATTTTCTGGCATGGTGACGATTATTGCAGAATTAGGTTAAGGTAAGCAAAAAAGTGTTTCAAATTCAAAACAATCCATAAGGACAAAACCAGCTGCAAATATTGCATCGATTTATTACAACCTAAGCACGCAAAGAAAAGAGAAGAATAATTCACCAGCAAACACGCTAAACGTCCTGAGCTCGTCCGTGAGAATGTAGAAGCAACTAGATGACAACCAGACGATTATCAAAACGGAGATCGTTTTGCTCCGATACCATATAGAAACAAAAAGTAGCATTTTGTTGATTGATTGATTGAGTACAAAACACACATATTTAATGTGTAAATGCAAAGAAGAGATCTAAATCCATCAATTTAATCTCAATCTAATAACAATATCTAAATAATAAAAACCACCACTTATCACTGTTAGCTCTTCATTGCTTTAAGCTTTCCAAAAGTATGAGAGAGCCGGTGACCCACAACTCACACTGCATTGGATTCCAAAAGTATTGAGGTAACTTTTGGAGAACATTGTTTGATTCTACACATACTCACATAGCCAGCCTGATATTTTCCACGAAGATACCAGGCTATAAATGTGATAAGGAAGCCATGAAGATACCAGGTAAGAAGAAGAGAAGTCGCTACAGAAATTGAAGTGACAGGTCGTAGTGCAGGGCCTGTATGGTTTGACAGAGAGATGGATCAGTGCAAAAATCTACTCTTTTCCAGTAATATGAAGTGGTGATATGGTCCCGCCATGATTGTGCAGATCTTAGCCTTGTTCTTTGTCCATTGTTCACATGTGACTGGCGAGACAATATTTTGTTGACACTTAAAAGTTAGTGGAGTTCCAAAAATTATTTGGAACTCATTCTCACCACTCCTTATTTGGAACTCATTCTCACCACTCCTTATTGGGGAAAATTTCTTATCATCAAATGCAATGCCAAGCATGTAGCAAAGAAAGATGTGATTTCTTGCTGATCATTGTCATTCAAAATTCAACATTGACTCGCAACCGCTAAGATTTGTAAACACGATTTATACGCGAATTTGTTACTTTCAGTGCTTTGCTTGAATCTTTTTCTATCTTTGATGTTAAAAGTACGTAAGTATTAGCCTTTCTTCTCATTGTCATATTAATATAGTGTGCAAAGCTCAAATGTAGCCTTATGATTGGTTAGGTTGACACCAATATGCTTACCACTTACCACGTGGCAATATCTCCTGGTTAGCATTTATAGAGTTATAGAGATCTGCACATCTTTTAGCTACCACCTCGAATCACATACACCTTTCCTACTATCATATTCTTTGTCAATAAAATTTGTAATAAATTTTACTAATTAAGAAGATTTTCAATAAAAATTATTATGGGTATTAAGAGCCTATTTGAAGTTCATTCTTAGGTGGTAAACTTGATTGAATGTGCATGGAATCAAGTTGACAAGGGTTCGGCAAAATATACAAAACTGATTAAATCATCTTTCAGAAATTAAAAAAGTGATTAAATCGTAATCTAGGAAAATAAGGATTATGAATTAATCATTTTTTATAATTATGAATTAATCATTTTTTATAACCGCGTATTACCCTAATGATATTGGAGAGACAATTAAAATATTTTATTCAAACACTAAATTTTTGGTCATTTTGTTGCATTGAACCTGCTTTAATACTTTTTTATACAAACATCATCCATAATTTAAAGCTAATATGTTAAAAATAACTTATAGTTATTTTAAAAGTTGACTACGATTTTAATCTAAAATTTGCTTTGAAAAATAAATCCAAAACATGCTCTAAACACATGCTATGATATTTTCAAATAATGACAAAGGTGTTGCAGCAAAGGGTGTCGACCTACGACTTGTACAGTCCATTTCTATATTGGTACAAAAAAAATTGTTCTTTACACCGTTTTGATCCAAATCAACACTTATTGGCCGGTACAGAGCAATATTGATAACTACGGATGCAATTGGCTCATTTTGGAAAATTTGGTTCCTACAATAAACTTGGAGCTTAAGAAACGGTTGAAGCGAACGAGAAGCAACATACTATAAATTTGGTAAAGAAAATTTCATCATGTGGGCACTAAAGGAGTTTGATTGTTGTTAGATATGCATGCATAATGTGAAAACAATTTGAATCTAAGAACAAGAAGAAAAAAAAAACCTTCCTCGTATATATCACAATGTGTCATAGCTGTGGATACAAAATTTTCTGGCATGGTGACGATTATTGCAGAATTAGGTTAAGGTAAGCAAAAAAGTGTTTCAAATTCAAAACAATCCATAAGGACAAAACCAGCTGCAAATATTGCATCGATTTATTACAACCTAAGCACGCAAAGAAAAGAGAAGAATAATTCACCAGCAAACACGCTAAACGTCCTGAGCTCGTCCGTGAGAATGTAGAAGCAACTAGATGACAACCAGACGATTATCAAAACGGAGATCGTTTTGCTCCGATACCATATAGAAACAAAAAGTAGCATTTTGTTGATTGATTGATTGAGTACAAAACACACATATTTAATGTGTAAATGCAAAGAAGAGATCTAAATCCATCAATTTAATCTCAATCTAATAACAATATCTAAATAATAAAAACCACCACTTATCACTGTTAGCTCTTCATTGCTTTAAGCTTTCCAAAAGTATGAGAGAGCCGGTGACCCACAACTCACACTGCATTGGATTCCAAAAGTATTGAGGTAACTTTTGGAGAACATTGTTTGATTCTACACATACTCACATAGCCAGCCTGATATTTTCCACGAAGATACCAGGCTATAAATGTGATAAGGAAGCCATGAAGATACCAGGTAAGAAGAAGAGAAGTCGCTACAGAAATTGAAGTGACAGGTCGTAGTGCAGGGCCTGTATGGTTTGACAGAGAGATGGATCAGTGCAAAAATCTACTCTTTTCCAGTAATATGAAGTGGTGATATGGTCCCGCCATGATTGTGCAGATCTTAGCCTTGTTCTTTGTCCATTGTTCACATGTGACTGGCGAGACAATATTTTGTTGACACTTAAAAGTTAGTGGAGTTCCAAAAATTATTTGGAACTCATTCTCACCACTCCTTATTTGGAACTCATTCTCACCACTCCTTATTGGGGAAAATTTCTTATCATCAAATGCAATGCCAAGCATGTAGCAAAGAAAGATGTGATTTCTTGCTGATCATTGTCATTCAAAATTCAACATTGACTCGCAACCGCTAAGATTTGTAAACACGATTTATACGCGAATTTGTTACTTTCAGTGCTTTGCTTGAATCTTTTTCTATCTTTGATGTTAAAAGTACGTAAGTATTAGCCTTTCTTCTCATTGTCATATTAATATAGTGTGCAAAGCTCAAATGTAGCCTTATGATTGGTTAGGTTGACACCAATATGCTTACCACTTACCACGTGGCAATATCTCCTGGTTAGCATTTATAGAGTTATAGAGATCTGCACATCTTTTAGCTACCACCTCGAATCACATACATCTTTCCTACTATCATATTCTTTGTCAATAAAATTTGTAATAAATTTTACTAATTAAGAAGATTTTCAATAAAATTTATTATGGGTATTAAGAGCCTATTTGAAGTTCATTCTTAGGTGGTAAACTTGATTGAATGTGCATGGAATCAAGTTGACAAGGGTTCGGCAAAATATACAAAACTGATTAAATCATCTTTCAGAAATTAAAAAAGTGATTAAATCGTAATCTAGGAAAATAAGGATTATGAATTAATCATTTTTTATAATTATGAATTAATCATTTTTTATAACCGCGTATTACCCTAATGATATTGGAGAGACAATTAAAATATTTTATTCAAACACTAAATTTTTGGTCATTTTGTTGCATTGAACCTGCTTTAATACTTTTTTATACAAACATCATCCATAATTTAAAGCTAATATGTTAAAAATAACTTATAGTTATTTTAAAAGTTGACTACGATTTAATCTAAAATTTGCTTTGAAAAATAAATCCAAAACATGCTCTAAACACATGCTATGATATTTTCAAATAATGACAAAGGTGTTGCAGCGAAGGGTGTCGACCTACGACTTGTACAGTCCATTTCTATATTGGTACAAAAAAAATTGTTCTTTACACCGTTTTGATCCAAATCAACACTTATTGGCCGGTACAGAGCAATATTGATAACTACGGATGCAATTGGCTCATTTTGGAAAATTTGGTTCCTACAATAAACTTGGAGCTTAAGAAACGGTTGAAGCGAACGAGAAGCAACATACTATAAATTTGGTAAAGAAAATTTCATCATGTGGGCACTAAAGGAGTTTGATTGTTGTTAGATATGCATGCATAATGTGAAAACAATTTGAATCTAAGAACAAGAAGAAAAAAAAAACCTTCCTCGTATATATCACAATGTGTCATAGCTGTGGATACAAAATTTTCTGGCATGGTGACGATTATTGCAGAATTAGGTTAAGGTAAGCAAAAAAGTGTTTCAAATTCAAAACAATCCATAAGGACAAAACCAGCTGCAAATATTGCATCGATTTATTACAACCTAAGCACGCAAAGAAAAGAGAAGAATAATTCACCAGCAAACACGCTAAACGTCCTGAGCTCGTCCGTGAGAATGTAGAAGCAACTAGATGACAACCAGACGATTATCAAAACGGAGATCGTTTTGCTCCGATACCATATAGAAACAAAAAGTAGCATTTTGTTGATTGATTGATTGAGTACAAAACACACATATTTAATGTGTAAATGCAAAGAAGAGATCTAAATCCATCAATTTAATCTCAATCTAATAACAATATCTAAATAATAAAAACCACCACTTATCACTGTTAGCTCTTCATTGCTTTAAGCTTTCCAAAAGTATGAGAGAGCCGGTGACCCACAACTCACACTGCATTGGATTCCAAAAGTATTGAGGTAACTTTTGGAGAACATTGTTTGATTCTACACATACTCACATAGCCAGCCTGATATTTTCCACGAAGATACCAGGCTATAAATGTGATAAGGAAGCCATGAAGATACCAGGTAAGAAGAAGAGAAGTCGCTACAGAAATTGAAGTGACAGGTCGTAGAGCAGGGCCTGTATGGTTTGACAGAGAGATGGATCAGTGCAAAAATCTACTCTTTTCCAGTAATATGAAGTGGTGATATGGTCCCGCCATGATTGTGCAGATCTTAGCCTTGTTCTTTGTCCATTGTTCACATGTGACTGGCGAGACAATATTTTGTTGACACTTAAAAGTTAGTGGAGTTCCAAAAATTATTTGGAACTCATTCTCACCACTCCTTATTTGGAACTCATTCTCACCACTCCTTATTGGGGAAAATTTCTTATCATCAAATGCAATGCCAAGCATGTAGCAAAGAAAGATGTGATTTCTTGCTGATCATTGTCATTCAAAATTCAACATTGACTCGCAACCGCTAAGATTTGTAGACACGATTTATACGCGAATTTGTTACTTTCAGTGCTTTGCTTGAATCTTTTTCTATCTTTGATGTTAAAAGTACGTAAGTATTAGCCTTTCTTCTCATTGTCATATTAATATAGTGTGCAAAGCTCAAATGTAGCCTTATGATTGGTTAGGTCGACACCAATATGCTTACCACTTACCACGTGGCAATATCTCCTGGTTAGCATTTATAGAGTTATAGAGATCTGCACATCTTTTAGCTACCACCTCGAATCACATACATCTTTCCTACTATCATATTCTTTGTCAATAAAATTTGTAATAAATTTTACTAATTAAGAAGATTTTCAATAAAATTTATTATGGGTATTAAGAGCCTATTTGAAGTTCATTCTTAGGTGGTAAACTTGATTGAATGTGCATGGAATCAAGTTGACAAGGGTTCGGCAAAATATACAAAACTGATTAAATCATCTTTCAGAAATTAAAAAAGTGATTAAATCGTAATCTAGGAAAATAAGGATTATGAATTAATCATTTTTTATAATTATGAATTAATCATTTTTTATAACCGCGTATTACCCTAATGATATTGGAGAGACAATTAAAATATTTTATTCAAACACTAAATTTTTGGTCATTTTGTTGCATTGAACCTGCTTTAATACTTTTTTATACAAACATCATCCATAATTTAAAGCTAATATGTTAAAAATAACTTATAGTTATTTTAAAAGTTGACTACGATTTAATCTAAAATTTGCTTTGAAAAATAAATCCAAAACATGCTCTAAACACATGCTATGATATTTTCAAATAATGACAAAGGTGTTGCAGCGAAGGGTGTCGACCTACGACTTGTACAGTCCATTTCTATATTGGTACAAAAAAAATTGTTCTTTACACCGTTTTGATCCAAATCAACACTTATTGGCCGGTACAGAGCAATATTGATAACTACGGATGCAATTGGCTCATTTTGGAAAATTTGGTTCCTACAATAAACTTGGAGCTTAAGAAACGGTTGAAGCGAACGAGAAGCAACATACTATAAATTTGGTAAAGAAAATTTCATCATGTGGGCACTAAAGGAGTTTGATTGTTGTTAGATATGCATGCATAATGTGAAAACAATTTGAATCTAAGAACAAGAAGAAAAAAAAAACCTTCCTCGTATATATCACAATGTGTCATATCTGTGGATACAAAATTTTCTGGCATGGTGACGATTATTGCAGAATTAGGTTAAGGTAAGCAAAAACGTGTTTCAAATTAAATAATTCCAAAACAATCCATAAGGACAAAACCAGCTGCAAATATTGCATCGATTTATTACAACCTAAGCACGCAAAGAAAAGAGAAGAACAATTCACCAGCAAACACGCTAAACGTCCTGAGCTCGTCCGTGAGAATGTAGAAGCAACTAGATGACAACCAGACGATTATCAAAACGGAGATCGTTTTGCTCCGATACCATATAGAAACAAAAAGTAGCATTTTGTTGATTGATTGATTGAGTACAAAACACACATATTTAATGTGTAAATGCAAAGAAGAGATCTAAATCCATCAATTTAATCTCAATCTAATAACAATATCTAAATAATAAAAACCACCACTTATCTAACTGTATAATTATGCAAGACCTAAAAATACTCTATTCTACTCCAACATCTTCCAACAGCCAACAGAATTAGTTGGGCCATAGGTTTTGGTGGAGTACTGGGTTTTTGAGGTTCAATCCCTCAAAATTAACTAACACCGGTTCTTTTCTACTCTAACATCTTCCATCGGCATTAGTTGGGCCATAGGTTTGGTGGAGTGATGCTAGGTTTTAGAAATTCAATCTCGCAAAATTAGCCAAACTGACTAACTACGAGCTATTTGAAGACTGTGAAATTTATTGTCTTAAACATAAGAATCGGGATATGCCTTGTTATTTTGGATAAAAAAAAAAGTTGAAAGCAATGACTTTAACGCAAACTAGGATTTTTTTTCTTTTCCAAATTAGACAACTTAAAGTTAAACGATATCCCCGTCTTTCTTTTGAAACCAAGGATTTCACGAACAAGTATGGTAGCATTTCTCTGTCGTTTTTCCCAACATTTTCGAGACAAGTTTTTTTTTTCTTTCAAACTCAAGTTAGTGCAAACTTCCATTTATTAATTCAAGTTAAATTAAAAAAATATTTGGTGCTACATACACAAAGATTTATGGGTAAATTACACTAAACACCCATGAGGTTTTACGTAATTACATTCAACTACCGCTATCTTTAAAAATTACACTCCTACCCCCCGAGGTTTGTACCCGCATTACACACGACTACACACATTTAACGGCAGACCCAACTCCGTGAAAAGATTCCCTGACACATTACATTATGCAATTTTCATACCCAAAATAGCCCCCCTTTGTCTTTTACTCACTTGTGTGGTTTTCCAAAATTTCAGTCAACTCCACAAACTTTAAGTGAATTAGGGGGTTTAATTTAGCCAATTTAGGGTTCAATTAGCTCATTTCAGGGTTCAATTAGTTCAATTTAGGGTTCAATTAGTTTAATTTAGGGTTCGATTCGATTATGGCATTTAATTTAGGGTTTAATTATTGTTCAATTACTTCAATTTAGGGTTCAATTAGGAGGTTCTATTAGTTCTATTTAGGGTTCGGTTAAATTGGGGCATTCAATTTAGGGTTCAATTAGGGGGTTCAATTAGTTCAATTTAGGGTTCGATTGGATTATGACATTCAATTTAGGGTTCAATTAGGGGTTCGATTAGTTTAATTTAGGGCATTCAATTTAGGGTTTAATCAGGGTTCAATTACTTTAATTTATGGTTCAATTAGTTCAATTTAGGGGTCGGTTAAATTGGGGCATTCAATTTAGGGTTCAATTAGGGGGTTCAATAAGTTTAATTTAGGGTTCGGTTGGATTAGGGCAATCAATTTAGGGTTCAATTAGTTTAATTTAAGGTTCGATTCAATTAAGGCATTCAATTTAGGGTTTAATTATGGTTTTATTACTTCAATTTAGGGTTCAATTAAGATTCAATTACTTTAATTTAGGGTTCAGTTGAATTAGGGCATTCAATTTAGAGTTCAATTAGGGGGTTCAATAAGTTCAATTTAGGGTTCGGTTGAATTTGGACATTCAATTTAGGGTTCAATTAGTTTAATTTAGGGTTCGATTCGACTAGGACATTCAATTTAGTGTTTAATTAGGGTTTAATTACTTTAATTTAGGGTTCAATTATGTGTCTAAGTGAATTAGGGCGTTAAATTAGTGTTCACTAGGGCATTCAATTTGAATTAGGGTATTCCCTCCAATAATTTCCAAAAACAAGTTTTCCCTCCAAAAATTCCCAAAAACAAGTTTTCTCTCAAAAATTCCAAGAAAACAGTCTAAGGGGCATTCATGTCTTTTTGTACTGCACCATTAATACTGTAAGAGAAAAAGTTACTTTTTGAGCTGAATGTAATTTTTAAAAATAGCGGTAGTTGAGTGTAATTACGTAAAACCTCAGGGGTGTTTAATGTAATTTATCCCAAATTTATTAGCAACAAATTTGTCATTATTGAAAAGGAGGTTAGGAAGGAGGTGCGAGCTATTTTAATAATTTCTCAGGAAAGTTGCTGCTTTTTTGTCCTTTTGCGTTGCCCTCATTCCAATAATTTCCTCCCGTTGACTGACTGAAACCAATTTCGATCTTCTTCATTGCTCTTAAGCTTTCTCGGGAAACAAACAGACAAATTTCTGCCTTCATACCTCTGCTCCCATCTGCCTTGAGCCTTTCCCGTTGCGACAACACTGCCATGGTTGTGATCGCAGAGATCTTTCTCTCTGCATTCTTCACGGCGCTGCTCGAAAAGCTGGCCTCGGGCAAGCTGGTGAACCTCGCTCTCCCCGAGCGAATCTACTCTCGGCTTCAAACTTGGACTTCAAAACTCGAGCTACTCGAAGCGGTGCTCTCTAGCGCAGAGGAGAAACAAATTAGGGAGAAAACGGTGAATACGTGGCTCCAACAACTCCAAGATCTGGCCTACGACTTGGATGACCTCCTGGACGAGTTGGCCACCGAAGCGCTGCGCCGCAAGCCGATGATGGCCCAACCTACTCAAGCTAGCAAACCCAGTATGTTTCGAAAGCTCATCCCAGCTTGTTGTTCAACCAGTTTCAATCCTCGTGCTGTTATGTTTGATGTTAATATAAGTTCCGAGATAGACAACATCACTGGAAGATTAGAGGACCTTCTGAAACAGAAAGGTGATCTGAATTTGATCAATGACCATCTTGGAGGTGCTAGGTGGAGAAGAACGGGAGAAGAAATACTACCTACAACTTCCTTGGTCGATGAATATGCTGGATTTCACGGCAGGGAAAAAGATAAACAAGCAATACTCGCCCAAATGTGTCTTGGGAGCGAATCGGGTAGTGATCACAGGTTCCGCGTTATCGCTATTGTTGGTATGAGTGGTATAGGCAAAACCACTCTTGCTCAGCGGATCTATGAGGAAGTTAGGAATTCATTTGCTTTGAAGGCATGGATCAGCGTGTCTGACGAGTTTGACGCATTGGCAATAACAGAGAGGATTTATAAAGCAATTTCGTCACAGAACTTTGAGTTGAAGGACTTAGACATCGTCCAGGTGAAGCTACGAGAGATAATTTCAAACAAAAAGTTTCTTCTCGTTCTAGATGACGTTTGGAACGAGAACTATGCAAAATGGGAGGTTCTCTCACGTCCGTTTCAAGTTGGCGCCCCTGGAAGTATAATTATTGTTACCACTCGCAACGTTAGAGTGGCATCAATCATGCGCGCGGTCCCGGATTATCATCACCTCGACCAGCTTGGGAATGAGGACATTTGTTCCATCTTAGCTTACCATGCACGGGGCTGGCAAAACTTCGATGCACATCCAGCCTTCAAAGAAACTGGCGAGGCAATAGCGAAGAAATGTAAAGGCTTGCCTCTCGCAGCAAAATCACTTGGTGGCCTCCTTTGCACCAAGGGTAACCCAAATGAGTGGAAGGATGTACTGGATAGCAAGATTTGGGATTTACATGCGGAAAACAATGGCATTCTTCCAGCTCTAAGGTTAAGCTATCACCATCTCCCTTATCATTTGAAGCGCTTGTTTGCGTACTGTTCATTATTTCCGAAGGACTATGAATTCGACAAGCACGAACTAGTCCTTTTGTGGATGGCGGAAGGTTTCTTGAGATCAGAAACTCACAGGGAGATGGAAGAATTTGGTTTCCAATGCTTTGACGAGCTATTATCAAGGTCATTCTTTCAACGTTCAAAAACGGGTGCTGAATCACGATTTCTAATGCACGACCTTTTGATTGATCTAGCTCGACATGTTGCTGGACGTGTCTGCTTTAGGCTGGACGATAAAGCCGAGAGCAATGTCCGGCACGGGACGGATTCTCTCCTGAAGGCCCGTCACTTGTCTTTCATTCATCTTGAATATGATGGCTCCCAAAAATTTGAGGATTTCTGTAGATCTTCTAAGCTGCGGACTTTCTTACAATTACCAGTTTTTGAGACACCGAGTTGCTACTTAACAAACCAGGTAATATCTGACTTGCTGCCGCAACTACACTTCTTACGAGTGCTGTCTTTGAGTGATTATAAGATATTTCAGCTGCCAAACGCCATCGGAAATTTGAAACACTTTCGGTATCTTAACCTATCCGGCACTCAAATTGAACAGTTACCTGAATCTGTTAGTGAGCTCTACAATCTACAGACATTACTTTTGCGGAATTGCAGGAGCCTAACTAAGCTGCCTGCGAACACTGGCAATCTAATCAATCTAAGGCACCTTGACATCGCTGTTACTGAGAAATTACAGGAGATGCCAGTAGGACTGTGTAATATGGCTAGCCTGCAGACATTGTCGAAGATAGTTCTTGGCAGGGGATTGAAAGTGAATGAGTTGCGGGGTCTATCGAATCTCAAGGGAGCACTTTCCATCATCGGGTTGCACAGTGTGATGGATGCTCAAGATGCAAGGGAGGCCAATTTAACGTGCAAGCAAGGCCTGGAGGAACTGGAGATGGTATGGAATAGTGATTTTCATGATTCTAGGAATAAAATTATTGAAAAGGAAGTAATTAAGTTGCTAAAACCTTCTACAAACTTGAGAAGACTCGAAGTTAAACACTACGGGGGCGTGGAATTTCCTAGTTGGCTTGGGAATCCCTCGTTCTCCCAATTAGCGCACATATCGCTCAGTGACTGTAGATATTGTACGTCTTTACCATCACTTGGTGATCTAACGTCCCTCAAGAAGTTGCATATATCAGGTATCAAAGGAGTCAAAACTGTTGGTAATGAGTTATGTGGTGTTGGCTGGCCACATGTAGGAGATGCTTTTCCATCACTTGAAACTTTGGAATTTGTTGACATGGTGGATTGGGAGGAATGGTCTACTAATTTGAGCAATGATAATGAAAACTTTGGACAAGTGTTTCCTTGCCTTCGCGAGCTTATCATTGATCGATGTCCTAACTTAATCAAGATTTCACTTTCAAGGCTTCCGTCTATTTTAGTCTTGAATATAAGTCGATGTCCGGAGGTGGTTCTGACAAGTATGGTTTCCATCACCTCTGCCACAAAGACCCTGCGAATTAGCCAAATCTCAGGGCTTGTTCAACTGCATGAAGGGCTTACACAGTTTCTCGGAGCAAGCCTTGAAGTTCTGAAGATCAGGGAATGCAAAGAACTGATATCTTTGTGGCAAGGAGATCATGCATGTCATAATCTTGTCAATTTAAGGGAAGTAAAAGTTAGGGCATGTTCAGGACTAGTATCCGTGGTGGGAGAGGAAGGGCTAGAGCTGCCTCCGAATCTTGAGAAGTTAGTAATAGAGAAATGCGACAACCTTGAGAAGCTTCCAAACAGGTTGAAGAGACTCAAATCTCTCAGAAGGTTGCGTATCACCTTTTGCCCAAGACTGGTTAGCCTCTCGACATCCACGGACGAAGAGGTGCAAAGCAACATAAACGATGGCAAGGCTGAGGATATTAAGATAGAAAGCTTCTCTCAGCTTGAAGAATTGAAGATCTATGGTTGTCCGTCTCTGGCAGCCTTTCCACTAGGCCAGAGGATACCCGCCACACTGAAGAGACTTGAATTAATATGTGATTGCGACAAGATGGAGCCAGATTCAGAAGAAATGTGGTCATCCAAGAGCACTGCGCCATCGCCGTTGCTTGAATTTATAGACATCAGTGATTGGGCGAGTCTGCAATTCTTGCCGGGGTGCTTGTTCAACTTCGTGCACCTCACCAGCTTGCGTTTGTGGAGTTGTCCGGGCCTAGAGTCGTTTCCGGAGAGAGGGGGCTTTCCCCCAAGCCTGGTAAGTCTTGCGATCATTGATTGCGAGAACCTCCGGTACTTAATCCTAGATGATGATCATCATCAGAGGCAAGGCCTCGCATCTCTTTTGGAGCTGACTATAGACAATTGCCCGAATCTCGAGTGGCTTCCTAGACGCTGTTGGCCTCCCAACCTAAAATCGCTACGGATCCGGGGCAAAATCAAAGGGCCCAGTGGAGGAGGGTGGGGTCCATTGAGACTCCCGGCCTCTCTTTCTGAGCTCCTAATTAATGGTGGCAAACATGCATCAGAAGGAGTAGCGGCGTTGTACAACTCCCTTGAGCTCCCAGAAAACAACTCTCTGGTCGAGCTCCGTATCTGCCACTTGAAGAATGTGGAATCCATTCCCACGGGCCTCTTCGAAAGCCTCACCTCCCTTGAACATCTCGATATACGGGAATGCCCCAAGTTTCGATTATTGCCGCATGGGCTGCTTCCCACGCTTTCAAGCCTAAAAGTCTATGACTGCCCGCTTCTTGAAGAAAAGTACTCCAAGGAGAAGAGAGATTATTGGCACCTCATAGCCAACATCCCCCGCGTGGAGATTATGAGAAAACCACACTTTTTAAATTGACAATATTGCTCTTGTACTGTATATACGAAATAATTTTTAGAAATTTTAAATTAGAATTTCAAACCCTAATTTTTTAATTAAGGTTTGTAAACATTAATTTTTAAATTAGGGTTTGTAAACACTAATTTTCAAATAAGGGTTTCAAAACCCTAATTTTGAAACTTTAATTTCTAATTCTCTCCCTCTCTTCAAATTTTCTATTTCTTAATATGGTTTTTAATTTTCTTAAAATACATTTCTTTTAAAAAAATATATGGAAAACCCTAATTCTCATCCCCCCCACCCCAGCTCCACCCTAATTTTCATTCTCCCCAAATTCTAACTCACGCTGCTGCCACCGTTGCCCCCTCTTAGCCCCACTCACCCCGCTCCCCCCCCCCCCGCCACCTCAATCACTCACGGCAGCTCGTTTACCTCGGCGCCGCCGCCACAATCAAATCAGATACAACCACCCCTCGTAACCACCACCATCACCTTCCGTCACCCCTGCCCTTGAAATCTACTCAGCTGCGACGTAGTTGGCACTGTCACCACCCTCGACAGATCCCGGTCTCACCTCTCTCACCTTCGTACACAACCGACGACCAATCAACCACCATAATTGTATCCGTGGCCCACCATCATCTCCCCAACCCACCAACTACAAGAAAATTGGTCATTAATATAAAATGCAAAGTTGTCGCTGATTGCTATTGTGACGAAAATTTGTTGTCACAGTAATTGTCACTATAGGCCTGTCACTAAAGAGTTTAAGTGTCGACTTTAAAAAAGTTGTCACAAAATCTTAAAACCATGTGATTACATCAAAGTTGTCATTGATTTATCACATTTAGTGACAACTTTATTGTCACTTAATGTTCTCAAATGTTGCCACTAAATCCCCATGTTGTCACTAAAGAACCCTCCCAATGGACTTGGATTGACAACTTCAGTGTTGTCACAATTACAATTTCAGTGTTGTCACAAATTCAAATATGTGACACTTTTGGTATTGTCACAATTACAATTTATGATAATGATTTTTGTTGTCACCGGAACATTCATCGACAACTTCTCGTTGTCACCGTTTTGATTTTTTTCTTGTTGTCACTATACACATTAGTTACCAAATTTTATTGATGTAGTGACAACTCTTTACAATAATGGTGACAAATGAAAGTTGCCACATGTCGTCAAATCTTATTCCCTGTAAATATTACTCTTCTACAAAATAACGAGAATAAACTTTTAATGTAAGAGAATTAAATTCAAAACCATCAATTATAAAGACATCATCCATTACAAGAGTCTTCTTAATGTCAATATAAACTAAAAGGGTTCCATTTGTAAATCACTAAGTACAATGATCTAGGATAAGTGGGTCATTGCGTCTTCGTCTTCAATACCTCATACTCAATCTCAACCATAATTTTTCACTGCACAAAAAAACAATAACATGATCATCACACTACAAAATAGAAATACAAAACAAGACAATTATAAGCATATTATAGAGAAGCCTGTGTAGCAAATATTGATAAAAACATAGCAAATCCACCAACAAACCTAGACATATCATGATATATTTTCATTGGTATCCTGGACTCCCTACCATCGTAGGTGAACAATTCTCTTGCCGTGGCAAATCCTTTCTTCCCTACTATGCCATTTTCTCTTAACTTTCGTACTAGAAAAGGCTGGTCACTTTCACCTTAGGAAACTTCAAGCCAATTACATAACCAAACTCAGCAAATTAAACTCAATTTCCAGAAAAAAGTACCAAATTCGAGAGTATTAATCACGCTTAGCAAGTCAACCCAAGTCAAAAGACCTCAAAGCCACACATAAGTGGTCCAGATTACCCACAGAAAAAAAAAATTAATTTGACAAGAAGATTACCAAATTCAGTGATCAAGTCAACCAAAGTCAATAGTACTCGGAGGTGATTTAATCTAATGAGAAACTATGGCAAATATATTTACTAATGCAAGGTAGGGACTAATGAGACAGATTAAAAGCATTGTCAATGGTTAGAAGGAAAAGAGGTGATTTAATCTAATGAGACAGATTAGAAGTATTGTCCAGTAGGTTGTAGTAACTCACTGTCAAAAGGAAGAGTTGCTGCTGCCATTTTTCACTTTCGCCAACAAAGATTGGAGCAACTGGTTCGTCTCCCTTTGTGAAGCCCTCATTTCTTGCATTTCTGTAGCCAAATGAGATGAATCCAAACCTCAACGTGCAGAAAAAATAAATAAAAAATGGTCCTCACTTGGCAAGATGATTTATTGAAAAAATGAGATGAATCCAAACAGGGCCCTAAAGAAAGCACCTTGTCACTGTCATTATAACTAATCAACAGTCCAAAATCAACTTGATGGTACAACCATAACTTTCAGCAAAATAGTGGGCAGGATAACAGCCAATCCAGAGTCAGAGGTGAACTTGTCATCTACCAACTTAACAAACACAACTGAACTGGCAAATGATATCAGTTAAGCGATTCTGCTGCTGAGCAGCCAATCGGGAGTCAGAGGGAAGGTGACAATCATGTTCATGATGAAGAAGAACAGAGCTTCCAATATGAATTGCACCATGGAAGTTGTCCTCGCGACCAAGTAGCTTCAGAACTTGAAATGCAAGTGCTATATGTACTTGTTGTGTTAAACTCTGAGTTTGTGTCTATCCTTTGTATGGTTAGTGGTAGAAGTATATACTTCTACTGAATTACACTCTTCCTATTTTTCTGTGTGCTTCCATAGTTGAAAACACATTTTCCGATTCATAATTACAAGAGTTCCTCCACAATATCCAGTTAATTCTCAGCCGCATGTAGGATTGTTGAATGCAGTGGCTGAGTTTAGGGTCTCCAGAAATAAGGAGATGAAAATGCACCAAAACGGGGTCAATGAAGGCTACCTCCTAGTGGACTGCTAAGCTGACAACCCCTTCTCTTGAAAATGACAATTATAAGTCAAAAAATAACTAAACTGAACTGATATAAGAAAAGGGAACAACAGTCTACTCGCAGCAGAGAAAGTTCAACCTTTACTCAATGTTTACTTGGTACTACTACTAACATAATCTTCAACTATGGTGTTCCATATGAATTAATGCACCATTCTACAAATAGCTGCTCAAGACCCCTCCATAAGCCAAAAACCAGCAATCAAAGACTTCAAAGCTTTATCTGATCTCCCGCAGACAAGCATCCACATAGTCATATACGACCACTGCTTGTAAGAGTTTCTTATTTTCCCTCAAGAATCAAAAGATGTCAGAGAAACAGGCACAACTACCCCTACAAACCAACACTTATGACCGAGTTAATGAGGAGGTGGCTCAATCCAGAGCCGACGAGCTTCGCCTCCAGAAAACCAAGAAGCATGTCATCTATGGTGTCATCTTTGTGGTTTTTCAAGTGTCTGAGCTGAACACAAGACTTTAACAGTAAGTTTGTCCTTATACACCTACTCTGGTGCATGAATACTTTGGAGGGGCAAGGGGATGGTGGGGCTAATTCTTGTCTTGAGCAGAATCAACACAAAATTTTGGAGTCAAGTAATAGGAACTAGGTCATGGCATATAACTATAGTTGGCCAAATTGTGCAGTGTTGTCTCAACTTTTACTTAGATGGTCAACTCTTATTAATCAGTAATTGGACACCCTAAATGAGAGTGTTCGAAAGCCTGGAAAGGCAGTAGAGGAGGTGGGTCCATAGCACTATGCATGGAAAGGCAAGAAAGAAGAAGAGAACCAAATATTCTTGCTCATCTAATACATGAACGTATTGAAAGATTCAAAATGAATATTATCAGAGTTGCATTTATCACACAAAGATGCATTTCTATTGTTTTTATGCGTGTTTGTGAGGATGGGGGAAGGAGGTAAAGCAAACTAACCTCAACCATTTTCAAGAGGGTCTCATGCTCGACCTCATCTAACTTGGCCCATTTTGGTACATTGAGTGGCACTTCCTTGTGGATAACACACCCAATCTCATTTATCACCAATTGGCATTCCGAACCCACAATGCGCCCATCTCTTCTTTGCAAGTGCTAGATTTCGTGTTGGCGCTCTTTTATTTCTCCCTGTATAGTGCATCAAATTAGTCCACATCAGATTAAAATACCAATCTTTAACTTGTATTTATTCCATTAGTTTGCACCTTTCCTACCTTGAACAATGTGCATATACATATCAAGCAAAAGACTGAAATAACCTAATTAAACAAAACAAGGCATGCTCCAAGAATTTTATTTTCACCGTAACTGCAGTTACATGAAGATCCTCCGCTGGAGCAAACTCTTCCTGTAACACTGGGCTTGGTGCTTCAATACTTGATCCGCCAACACTTTGCACTTGTTCCAATAGTGGTGCCAACACGTGGGCCTGGGAAGTTGTTGCAATGCATACAAGGACACATAATTTTACTTTCTGGATTTTTATTTGCATAAGCAAATTCAAGAAAGTCTTTCACTCCTTTTTCAAAAGCCGGGAGCATTCTATTTTTGAGTTGCATCCAACTCTTATCCATTTTTATGTACCTTGTATTAGAACCTATGTTACATGGACTCGGTGTCGGTGTCCGGATCGGTTACGTGTCCGAATGTCGGACTCGCCTATTTTCGAAATTCTAGGATACGTGGACACCATCCAAAAGTTGGACACGGGTATGGGGACATGACTAAAATTTTTAAGATACATAAAATAATCTAAATGAGATTGAGTGTTAAATATTTTTTATTTACAGGTATATATAAATTTCACATAAATTATATATAATTACTGCCCAGAATAAATAGGTTCTTTCATTTTTGGTGATTTAGATATTTTTTGTACCTTTCTTATAAGTCAATGCCAAAAAGTTGGAAAAAAAAGGAAAGGAAAAAAGAAGGGCAAAAGCAAGGCTGTCAAAAAGCAGAGAAAAGACCCACGAGCAGAAGGTACTCTCTCTCTCTCTATCTCTCTATCTCTCTCTCTCTCTCTCTTCTTCTTCTTCTGCTTCTTCTTCTTCTTCTTCTCCTTCTCCTTCTTCTTCTCCTTCTCCTTCTTCTTCTTTCTTCTTTCTCCTTCTCCTTCTCCTTCTCCTTCTCCTTCTCCTTCTTCTTCTCCTTCTCCTTCTTCTTTTCCTTCTCCTTCTTCTTTTCCTTCTCCTTCTCCTTCTTCTTCTTTCTTCTTTCTTCTTCTCCTTCTCCTTCTCCTTCTCCTTCTCCTCCTCCTCCTCCTTCTTCTCCTCCTTCTTCTCCTTCTCCTCCTTCTTCTTCTTCTCCTTCTGCTCCTTCTGCTTCTCCTCCTTCTGCTTCTCCTCCTTCTTCTTCTTCTCCTTCTGCTTCTGCTCCTTCTTCTTCTTCTTCTTCTTCTTCTCCTTCTTCTCCTTCTTCTTCTCCTCCTCCTTCTTCTTCTTCTTCTCTTCTCTTCTTTCTCGGAGGTCGATGGCCATATCTTTTTCTCTTCTCTCTCTTCAAAGCATCAGAGATCTTCTTCTTCTCTCTCTTACAAACCTTCACAGCTTCTTTCTCCGATCCTTACCGTTACTCTCTGGCCGGAATGTTGACGTGACGTATCCGTCCGGTAGATGACGGATCCGACACGGATCCCGTACCCGTGTCGGCATCGAGTCGTGTCGACACCGCCCCTTCACCCCAAAGTGAAGGGTCCATGTAACATAGATTAGAATAACACACTTAATGAGTTGCCCAAAAGTTATGCAGTATATTGGTAAGTATTCTGAATAGATAAATCAATTTTCTAGCTCTTTAAAATGAAAAGAGGACAAATAAGTAATAAAGCACTTACTCATATCTTTCTAAAAAAACCCTTGTGATCATAAACACAGAATGGCTTATAGATGCATGCCAGTAGATCAAGATGAACTATAATAAAGAATTGTAAGGTAGCATCAAATTGCATACAGGTGCATGTCATTGAGAAGTGACAACTATAATGAACTGAAATGATCAAGGGTCAACCCTTTTAGCGAAAACATCCAACTACTTAAACAAACAATGAAAGCCAGATTAAGTTTTAAAATGACTGCGATGATCAACTAGTACAAAACACACACACACACACGAAATCAATTACCCGGGCAGGCATTAGAGAACAAAAGTCATGTTGCATAAACATGGAACTACTGTTGATTTTTTTTTCTTGTCATGAGAGGTTATGAAAATTATATTGCGCACAGACATGGTGATTTAGGGGTTTCAAGAAAGTTATTAAAGATGTAAAAAATAGAGTCAAGCTAAGCATTAACTTCCTCAAGCATATACACAATTTCATCGAGCTGGAGTTTAACTTCTCCGATAACGAACTTAGCTCCAAAAGCTTAGTTCTTGTTGAAGAACTTGATGAATTCTAAACAAATTGATGCAATCTCAACGGGGCTCTCACCAGGCAAACACAAGTCAAGAACGAATAGATCTCAACCAAGTTCTAACCAAAGCAAACACATGTGAAGTATGAAAGGTACAAAAAAAATTGAAATCACTGCTTCATAATCATGTGTAACGACTACCAATGCAGGCATGACTGTTAATGTTTGCATCTCAATACCACCATTGATTGAGCCAATCAAGTTTACTCAATGACCAAAGGTTAGACAACAATTATGCTCTCAACAAGTCATATAAGTGTAAGTTTGTTCCTAAATTGAATAGTTCTCTAAAAGTGGCTGAAAACAAAGTAATTCTTGAACGACTTCACAAAAATTCGTTGCAACGCGACAGCGGCATCGACGAAAGTTAGCGTGCATAGCTACCGGCAAAGTGGCCGTGCGCCGTCACCGGCGACAGTGTCGTGCGCCGCCACCGGCGACAGTAGCCGTGCGCCGCAATCTACAAAATCTCTTAACCCAAATCCTACCTCCAAATCCCTAACATAAACAATTCACCAATGGTCCGATCGGAACCCCCAATTGTACCAATTCCATTATACAGAAGAAAGATAGAGAGGAAGGAAGTGACCATAACAAACCTGATTAAGCACGGCAGAATTTGGCATCCCGTCACACCCTTAGAATTGGTTTCGCGGCGAGATCGAACGATGGAATCCGTAGATAGAGAGCCGAGGAGATCGAGACGATCAAGCAAGAGAGGTTGGGGCTCGTAGGGATTGTGTGTAATTGTATTTTGAGAGTTTCAGAAGACTACCTAGGGTAGGTTTGACACTCTTTTTTTCCTCTTTTTTTTTCAGTTTTTAAAAACTAAAAAAAAAGGAGCGTTTGGTAACCATTTTTTTTTTCAATTTTTAAAACCAGTTTTTAAACTGAAGAGTAAAAAAAAAACTCCAGAAACTGGTTTTTTTTTTTCACTTTTGGTTTTTTTTTCTTAGACCACCACCACCACCCTCCCATCGCCGGCAGCCACCTCAGGCGACCACCGCCGGAGACTGTCGGCAGCCACCTCCGGCCGCCGGCGACCACCTCCGGCCGCCGGCGACCACCTCCGGCCGCCGGCGACCACTGCCGGAGACTACCGGCAGCCACCTTCGGCCGCCGGTGACCACCGCCGGAGACTGTCGGTTGCCACCTCCTGCCGCCGGTGACCACCGCCGGCGACTGCCGGCGGCCAGTGTCGGCAGCCACCTCTGGCCGCCGGCCACCACTGCCGCTCCGGCCGCCAGCCACCACCACCACCACCGGCCACCACCGCTACACCCCACCACCGCCACCGCAAACCACAAAAAAAAAAAAGTCAAAATAAAAAGGGTTACCAAACACCAAAAAAAAAGGGGTTATCAAACACCCACTTGTTTTTATAAAAAAAAAAAAATTAAGCTGCTCTTTAAAAACTGAAAACCAAAAAAACAATTTTGTCAAACGAACCCTCAGAATAAAAAACACATTATTTTGCATCCCGCCGTAAGATTTTTGTGACAATAATAGCTTTGTCATAATCTATTTTTCTTTTCAACTGCGTCAACGTAAAATTTTTGTCATTATCGTTCGTTAAAAACAGTGATAACATTTCTAAAGTTGTCACTATTACTTTGGCGAAATTCTTCCCGCCAACAGAATAATGATCCTGCCAAATAACTAGTGACGAAATTGAGTCACTAGATATTACACTATGGTAGGCCAATAGTGACGACCTTCATAGTTGTCATAGTTGGTGAGCAATAGTGACAACTTTTATATTGTCATTAAAAAAATTGTCACTAATAACAAATTTTCTTGTAGATACCCACGGCGTTCCACCACCATTAGATCTATTTTTTTTAATAATTATTTAACACAAATCTTGTTTCTGTTGTGTGGGTTAGTACAATGTATTGATCGGCGGTGGCGTTGTGTTTGGATTGCTCCGGCGTAAGGGGCACGACGGTGGTGCGGGGGTGGGTCACGGCAGTGGTGCATGGTAGTTGGTCGTGGTTTTGTGAGGGTATGGTGGGGGTAAGCACAGTCAAGGGTGTATATGATTGCTGCGGGAAGAAAGAGAGGAGAAAGAAATATAAGAGGAGACAAATTTACCTTTCGAAAGTAAAGAGTGGCATGTTAAAAAATTACATTTTAAGTCATGGGCAATACGGTCATTTCTCAAAAACCGTTAGGTATTCTTGTATTTCGTTGGTCAAAGGATTTTTCAAACTTATAGATACGCGTGTAATTCCACTCTAACCTCATGGACATGGGTGTAAATAACTCTTTTGTTTATACCATAGTGACAAGCCTATATTAGACTTCTAATGTCAAGATGGTACCACATCGGCACTTTTCTACATATTCACCTATCTTTAATTGCTAGGAATTGATTTTTAGGGTATGACATAGGTGTACAAGACCTACCATGTGGCACATCTAGTGCAGTGCATAACACCTTCCAATTATTTGATTACCAAAAAAAGGATGAAACTAATCATCTTACATGTTACAAGTAAGAATTCAAAGTAGTCTAAGGTTACTCTTCTTAGATTATCCAACAAAAAATAGTTTTTTGGGGAGCTTAGAGAAATTTTGTGCTTGGTACTGTATCCTGCAACGCCATCAAATCACCAGAATCATGCATGTGCAAATCACGCGCATAATGCACGTGTGCTGCATGTGAACTCTTGCATTTCATATAGGATAAACAAAGAAATGTGTGTTATGGGAAAAAAATGCAGCCCATATTAGATATATAATAATAATTTTGTACTTAATCTAAACTAAGCGAATAAATGCCCACACACAATCATCTCAACAAGTGACACAATCAATTATTGATGTAAAAACCTGAGTGCTTTTAAGAAATACTCCCTCCATCCCTAATTAATTGATCATTTTTTTCTTTGATTGTCCCAAAAAAATTAAGCACCTTCCAAATAAAGAAAGATTTGCAGGTATGTTTTCATGTTTACCATGCTTATACTTTATTTATTCTATTTCTCTCTCCACATTTAATCCTCCACCAACACATTTTTCTCTCTTTTGCCTTACTTTTTTCCCTCCCTCCCTCTTTTTCTCTTTTGGGGTAAAATGAAAAACTCATAAAATATAACTATATCCTAAATAAGCATACAAGTTAAAGGCGATCAAATAAAAAGGGACAGAGGGAGTATCGCTTTTTCAAAGTTTGAACGTAGTCGACGGACTATAGCAAACGCATGCAAACCAAACAAAACTGATTCCTTGATTATATCTTGCATCACCCAGTCAATGACATGATAACCGTTCATAAAAAATTACCATCGCGTAATAACCGGTCATACTTTTTCTAATGAGAAATGAACTTTTTCCTCTCTTCTTACGAAAAAGCTCGACATAAGTGAGTGCTTCAATTTTGATGTTAGTACATTTCTAAAGTCGGAAACTCTTGTCTAGTTTTCTAACCCATCATCTACTACTTAAATTGCACTCCATCGCTTTCTTCGGCATTCCACTTTTTTGTTAGTAGAACGGTGACCCTTAGTTCTTTCTACGTATCCACATAGGCTCTTTAATTTCTAGTGTAAACTGTCTTAGTTCGTTTTCTTAAGAGAAAAAAAGGGCCTAAGGTAGGTCACGTACAAGAGTCGAGTCACTTATACAGTCAAGACAAAAATTAATTAATCTAAAGACATAAGTAAGTTTGCATTGATGATAGGAGGAATTTTTATATCTAATCCATGTATTCGCCCCTTGGAAGCAAAAGAATAATAAGAATTGCATTGTTCTCTCGTTAAATGACTTAAGGCTCTTAAGTCATGAAACTTATTGAAGAAGATGTTATTTCAACATAAAGCTGCACACCAATGTCAACAACGCTTTGCCTATCACAATTCAAAAGTTATTGTAGAAAAACATTTACCCAAAATAGTCTTACATATGTCAAATTACAGGTAAACCAAACATGTTATTACCCCTTAGTGAATCATCACAAAATCTTCACACTGCCGCTGTATTTATTTTCTTTCGACGTCGTGCATTTGTGTCTCATAGGTTTACTTAGATGGTCAACTCTTATTAATCGGTAATCAGAGACTCTTGTCTGTTACATCAGTTGCACATAAGCATCAATATACGATTAATAGAATGGCCGTGATAAACTTTGATGATGACAATTTCAATGAAAAGTCGACGCACATGCGAAGATGCGATGAACAAAAAAAGCAAGCAATGAGTTATATAGCTGAAAGTTGTTACTAACATGATTCAAAGAGCTGTGAAGCAAGTAGATCATTACTCAAATGATCATTCAAACTAATAAGACTCTTCAACAGAACCATTCAAATCGGTCTAAAACTCACCTCAAACAAATCGAACCAAAACGCCCTCATTGGTACTTTGAAGTAGATCATCTCATACAACGCCAAGTAGACTATGAACAAGGACTATGTAACTTCCTATCTATCTCCTAGATTCTTTTTTGAACTACTAAGGTTACTTAAACTACCCCCTTTATCGCAACGATTTGGTGATGTATGTGCTCCGTAAGTGATGCAACCTCTTCTGACATATATCGACTCTCACAATTTTCTTGCTCTGCATACACTTCAAAAGTCGAGACTGAACTTTTGCTAACAAAACAAGAAAATTGCTCATATAATGAATAATTTAGATGTGATGCAAAACCCTACATCTGCTTCTTATATTGATACAAGTATCAATTACTATATGAAAATTTATTCAGCCTTTCCAAAATTACTGGCCAAATCTTGGCCTCAATAGATATCAGAACTCAAGAATGATACAAGTGAGGTATATATGCCGTAAAACCCAATATTATTCGGCTGCCTTGGTGGCCTTATACGTGTTCACCAATTGCATCTGCACATCATTAGAAACTGGAGAATGTTCTTTGTATTCCATCGTGAATTCACCTTTACCCTGCACAAAAAAAAAAAAACATGGCATATTAAACATGACTTGTAGATGGAACCATTAGACAGCATCATCTTTGCTTCACCTGTGTCATTGAACGAAGAGATGTTGAATATCCGAACATATTGTTTAGGGGGACCTGAAAAATCAAAGAAACAAATCCTTATCCAACATGCATCGCCCAAGTAAACAGTAAAAGGCAAGTAACAGAAATAAAGAGACCTGGGATAGATGAAGGTACCACACAGGACTCTATGCTTTAATGATGTGCCCGTGATGTATGTTCTATGATTTTGCTTCGACAGAACACTGCACTATATGTGATAGATGTGCTCATAACATCAATTTTAAAATTGTTAGTGTAATCCTTGCACAGAAAGGGCTGACATTTACCACTAGGCCTATCACCTTGATCCAACCAGCATTTAGTGTAATCCTTGCATTACTAGTGACATAGCAGAGAAAAATGTACAGTTTTTATGGCAAAGGAAAACAAATTATTTTCTTTTTGACAAGCAATAATTAGTTAACTTCATATCTTTTAATCATAAATGTGGTTTATTTAAGTTCAACCTTTTGCAGATATTACCCAACCAAAGGTTGCGAACCATTTGTTCGAGGGGAGCAATAGTTTGGATATTTATTGGATAGAAGCGGTAACTTCGATTCATGTGGAGGAGAGTGAGCACAATATGAGGAGAGCTGGCTTGGCCAAAAATCTAAACTTCCTTGCTTGAAAGATGAAACAACATAATTACTGACTCGAAACAACATAATTACTGACTCATAACAACAGTTAAGATAAGAAATGGCAGAGATAAATGACATCTTCCTGGAGGAGGATTAGATATCAAGGTGCACCTGGATTAAGTGTGAGTATTGGCAATATACCTAGCAAGTAAATATGGCTATGTACTTATCAATGTTGTTGCGAGTTGTAATAGAAGAAGGAGGCTTGCAAGGAGAAAGTAAGAGTTAGAATCTTCTCTTGTTGAATATTCTTATGAATTCGAGCTTGGGGTGATCATGTGTTTCATATGATCAAGATGTACCAGAACATAGAAAACTATTTTTGGAGATACTGTTATATTTAGAGGTGCATACAGTATGTAACTGGTAAGTTTCAGATATAGTAATGTAAAGCTCAAAAGGACTTTACTGAGATAATGTCTCTGTAAATAGTAAACTAAAGATGTCTAGTGGTGGACTACTCTAAAAGTAGAACATGAATGATTCTGTAACGACCCGGTCCACGGCCCCACCACAGGGCATCGCCTCCCTCAAAAGGGCTAGCCAAGTAGGTACTTATGAGTTCATAGGCAGGGTCTTATAAGGCCAATCACAAACTCTCCCACTACCGATGTGGGATATTACAATCTCCCCACCTTATTCCTTAGCGTCCTCGCTAAGGCTCGATCACACATAGCCCAGAATCTTCCTCTCTAGCCAATGTGGAATATACCGAGCTTACCCTTCGTTGCCCCAACCATCCTCTTGATGTGGGATATACCCGGGCTTGCCTTCGTTTCCCCAACCATCGGCAACCCGACTGGATAGCCCAGCCCGAGCTTTTAAGAGTCGGCTCTGATACCATCTGTAACGACCCGGTCCACGGCCCCACCACAGGGCATCGCCTCCCTCAAAAGGGCTAGCCAAGTAAGTACTTATGAGTTCATAGGCAGGATCTTATAAGGCCAATCACAAACTCTCCCACTACCGATGTGGGATATTACATGTAGCTACATGGCATATGTCAAAGAAAGCAAGCTTACAGTTAAGCAAAGCCTACTGTAAGCTGATTTATTCTTCGTCTGCCTTGTATGAGAAGGTTAATTATAAAGCAAGCCTACAGTTGAAGCAACCTAGATTGAAATTAGTAGACACCATGGTTTAGAAGGCAGCTTCATCTAATATGGCAAAACACTACAAGAAATAAGCTTTTAGCGACGGGGAAATTCGTCGCTAAAAGCCTCAAATCCGTCACTAAACCTTTTAGCGACGGATATACCGTCGCTAAAAGTCTCTCGTATAAAACCCTGTTACTAAAAATTTTGCGACGAAATTTTAAAATCCGTCGTCTAATATTAAACTTTTTGTGACGGATTTATTTATAAATTAGCGACGAAAATTCCGTCGCTATTTCTGCTTTACATGCTTTAATTTATTTTCTTTTTTTGAGAAATTAGCGACGGATAAAAATTTTAGCGACGGAATATTCCATCGCTAAATGAGATTTGTAACGACATAAAAATCTTATAATTAAGTACGCTTTTAGCGACGGAATTAAAAATATATGGTTAATCATGATTAATTAGGGCTAATTATAGCCAGTGCTGGAACCACGATGAGATTTCAGGAGGTGCTAAGAATGTCGCGTTAACCTAATTAACCTAAATTCAATGCACAGTCAACAATCTCAATTCCGACACCTCATATAGGGTGTCGATATGGTGTGCGATACGTGTCCGACACCTCTAGACATGTGTTCCGACACCTACCGACACGTATCTAACACATCCATCAACAATTTCAATTCTCAAATGCTCAATGCAATAAAAATCACACATTCAATCCAATTGGGTCCCATCCTCCGTCAACAATCTCAATATCTCAAATGCACGATTAACAATCTAAAATCATCAATTAACAACCTAAAATCATCAACCAATAATCACAATTCTCAAATGCACAATTAACAACCTGAAATTATCAAACAAATAATCAATGTTCAAAAGGAAAAAAATTGTTCAAAATGCACATATCCGATGCGATTAATTTAATTTAGGGTTTAATTAGGGCTCAGAGTTCAACATTTGGGGAAATCTTTTTTACAAGTGCTTTGATCAATCACCAACACTTGAAAACGCATATGCCCATGTGTTCATAGACAACAAAGTCCCCAATATTAAGGTCATGTTGCTGCACGAATTTGTTCCAACCCTCTTCGAAACAAATTTCCTCTTGGTCACGCTTCTTCTTGATTTTAACAAGCCATGACCCCTTGCGGCTGGTTAAAGTTGCTTCCTTTGATCTCAATGTGGTAAGCTGACTACAAAAGGCTACCGGTATGGCCTAACATATTCATAATACAGTAAGACATGTAAGTTTTTGACCAAAGATGATAGTGCGTACACACACGAAAATATAGAGAAAGAGGGATGTCATACAAGTTCTGTATGAAAATCAGGCATCATGACCTTGAAGAAGTGCCAGCCGACTGAAACGTCCTTGTTCACCGAAACAGAAGCCATTTAACCTACTTTAACATGAAAAACCAATCGAGCATTATTCAATTGATGAGCATCAATTTCATAGCTTAATTAAATCTATTAAATGTCACATTGTATAAGACCTTTAAATCTATTAAATGTGACATTTCAATTTGGTGTCGATGTCGATCGGACTCAATCCAATTTGGTAGAAAATTATGTTAAAGTGATGCTAAAAGTGCAATCCACAGTGAGTTGTAGCTAAAATGATAGGACAGATAAACCTCAGCAACAACACATAAAACAAACGCAGAGAACACAACCCTAGGCCGGGTTACCGTATAGTATTGGTCGCGCTTGCACATTTACCACCCTAGGCCGGGTTACCGTATAGTATTCAAGGCTCGCATTGCGTCTAACGCTAATTCGGAATACACCCGCGCTTGCACAGGTACCACCTTAGGCCGGGTTTAATCAAATCAACGCGACGATCCAAAAAAATCCGACACCACATATCCTACATTACTTTCTGATATGGACTCTTGGTACATTCCTCGGGGTTACCATTAAAATGTCAATTTGTCACCATCTTGCTAAGATGTATCTCGGCAACCAATTTCAATCTTCTCTAGGCCTAGTGTTAGCAATAGATTCCACACTCTTAAGGGTTCGATTCCGCCTGGTTCTGGCCATTTTTGGTCTATTTATTATTCTGCAGATTATTATTATTATTGTATTAATTTCACGTCGACCTAGACCGTTACACTGGATTTTCAATTAAAGTCTAGCTTCAGATAAATCATGAAAGGGATCTTATAATTATAACAGCATGGTGGAGTAAGTTTATATAACAACAGCATTGTAACTGTTAAAATTTTAAGAAACTCTATGAAGCAAACAATTAAACTAACTAAACAAAATGGGCCTGCATTTGTATAAATTGTGATTTTTCTACTGACAATTAAGAGCAAATTGTTAAGGACACTGATGAAAGAAAATGGTGAGCAGTGGGCAATACCGTGAAGGTTGATGGAGGTGGCGCGGTGTCGGGGGGAGGACTCATCTGTCGCCAGAGGTGGCTTTGCGTCGGGCAGAGGATGGGGCTGTCGCCAGAGGTGGCACCGCTTCGGGGGGAGGACGGGGATGTCGTTGGAGGTGGCGCGGAGTTGAGGGGAGGACGGGGCTGTCGCTGGAGGTGGCGCGGCATCGGGGGAGGACGGTAACGTCGCCGGAGATGTGGGTCGTTGTAGAGGGAGTCGCCGGTGGGTGAGATATTCGAAACGGAGAGAGAAACGGGAGAAAGAAGACATTCTGATTTGTTTTAAGGGAAAATTGCAAAAACCACTCTCGTGGTTTGAGCCATTTGCAAAAAGACCCCTATAGTTACAAAAGTTGCAAAGATACACCTGTGGTCGCAAAAGTGTTGCAACCAACGGTTTTCGTAACGAAATAAAAATATTGTCCAAAATACCCCTGCCAACAAAAGTCTCCAGCAGAGACCACCCTAGCCACACCGTCGCCACTCCAGCTTGCCATTCATGGACACAAGCCCAAGCCCTCTCTCTCTCACAGCCACGCCGCCCCTACCACCATCACCCAGCCATGTCTGCCGTGTCCACAAGCCGAAGCAGATCTCTCTCATCACTACCACAACTCCGCCTAATCGAAACCCGTCACCGCCACTGCCTCCATCACCCCACCCCGTCTGCCGCCTACCTTACCCACGACCGCCTCGTTGCTACCTGCCTCATCGAAACCCGTCGCCGCCACTGCCTCATCAAATCGCACATACTTAGATCTAAGGTTTCAATAGCAAGGTGCGATTGAAACCCTAGATCTAAGTTTGTGCAATTTCGGCAAATCAACAACATCAAAGTTTGTGAAACCCTAGATCTAAGCCCAGATCTGATTTACCCGAATTGCACAAAGTCAGATCTAGGGTTTCAATTGCACATTGCAATTTGAAAACCTAGATCTTAGTTTGTGCGATTAGGGTTCGAATTGTCGGCGTTGCACCGAAATTAATCTTAGCTTGTGCGATAAGTTTGGGCGGTGATGGCGGCATCGGGATTGGGTGGGGCTGATGGTGGCGCCGGTTATGGCTGGCAAACAGAATGGTGGCGGTGGGATTGTGAATGGCTCTTACATCGACGGCGCACGGTGACGGGGCTGCGACAGCATAGACGCACAAGGTTGGGTGGTGGCAGAAATGAAGGGTGGTGGTGGATGGGGCTTGGTGAGAGCGGTTAGGGTTTTGGCTTGAGGGGTTGATGGCAGCAGGCGATTTGGTGGAGCAGGAGGTGGCGGTGGTTAGGGTTTAGGTGATTAGAGTAGGAAAAAAAATTAGGGTTTGGGAAGGGAAGAAGAAATAGAGGGCAACTTGGTCATTTCGTTAAATTAATCTCTGCCAAACGCACTGTTGCCGTTAGTTTGAACGATGTTTTTGACGGTTGCAACACTTTTGCGACCACAGGTGTATCTTTGCAACTTTTGTAACTACAGGGGTCTTTTTGCAAATGGCTCAAACCACGAGGGTGGTTTTTGCAATTTTCCCTTGTTTTAAAGACGAGTTTTAGCGACATAATTACACCGTCGCTAAAAGCCCGTCGGCAAAAGCTATCATTAACGACGGAATTTTTAGCGACGGTAACATTCCGTCGCTTATAATGTTTTTAACGACGAAAATTTACCAACGGGTTTATCCATCTCTGAAGGACGTTTTAGCGACATAATTTCTTCCGTCGCTAAAGGTCCATCGGAAAATCAGTGTTTTCTTGTAGTGAAAGAATGCTTTTTCCTTTTTCCTTTTTCCATCCATAGACAAAAGAAACCTCTAATACTCACGAATTTGCTGCTTCTTTGAAACCCTCCTCAATTGCTGGCACAAAATTTGACGGTATAGCTTGTCCTACAATATTGTTTTTGAATAAGCGTTTGAACCTGATAATACTTTTGTT
>JAVXUO010002338.1:0-22500 GCA_033065855.1 Escallonia rubra | reverse complement strand
TGGAAGTTTCAACCAGAGGATGTTAAAAATTGCTTCTCCTGCTTGCTGACTAAATTAAGCAGCTCTGGCTAACCATTGACCATATATAATATAAAGATGAAACAATTCTATCCTCTTTTACATCCAACCCCAACAAACCATTGCTACCTACTTATTTACAGAGATTCTTCACTTAATTCCTACGACACTAGTGAGGCTATCAGAGAGGCTCAACCCAGTGCCTAACTTGCCCGCAAGCTTTCAGTTTCTGGCATCTAAGCCCCGAAAGGTCACGCGTCTCATTTATTACTTGACAGTCATGGCAACTCAATTAAAAAAAAGAAAACAAAGTAAAAAACATTTTGTAATACCCTCTATAAAATTTCCTTTATCCTTCTTTTGTCAACATCAGGGAAAGACGCACAGTAAATGTGGAATTTGATATAAAGTGAATTAGATGCTTGAACTTGGATTCACCTTAACTTTCTTGCCTGTGTTAATGTTGATTATAAAGTCACCCTTCCGAATAACACCTTCATATATCCTATTGAAGAAATGAGAATCAACATAGCTGTTCATCATCCAAGATCGAACTTTTTTTTTTGGTTAAGAGGAGAAATGTTATATATATATAAAAATGTTACAAGCCGTCCAAGATCGAACTTAATTAACATATGAACAAAATGAGGAAACGGAAATGGCAATAGCCATACCTTAAATATGTTAACTGACCAAAACACCCTTCCAACTGGAGTTCCAGATAACTCAACCTAAAAGCAATTACAGTCGACAAAGGAATTTGATAAAATAGCTGGCAAAGTCAAAAAGATAATACAAAATTTAGTACCTTCTCTTCATTCTTGGTTTGGTCAAGAGCATAGTTACTAACTTCAGTTGGACAAGGCAAATAACTAAGAACACCGTCAAGAAGTGGCTGTACTCCCTGTACTCAAGAGAAAATGGGAATAGATACACATGTAAGAGTTGTAAAAACCACTAGAATCACAATAGTCCTCAAGAAGAAAAGACATCATGTTAGACATGGATGGAGGAGGGGTTTCAGAGTTGTAAAAACCACTCGAACCACAAGTATTGTTATTGCCGTGAAGTAGGCGATAACAATACTTGACCACGCTGCTAAAGAAATGGTAAGTAGAGCATGCAAAACTTATACACTTCGGTACTGGCATAAAATACTGCTACACAATGCATAATTTGACGTAAATGGATCCACAAGTATGAGCAGATAGAAGATCTACAATGTACATCGAATTGAAGTTTAACTTGAAAAAAAAAAGAGCATCTTCAAAATGCTGGCCAAATAGTTCAACTAAACCAACAGGCAATAGCATATAAAGAAGCACTCCGTCACGGTTTGCAGATTTTCGTCTTGTTTGGCCACGTATTCCCTTGGTTTGGGTTTCTTCTATTTTGTTTCATTTTGTGTTCATGGGTGCCCCCCTCGGGAGACATTTTACAATCCTGAATATCATATGGAAAATATTTTCATTTAAGTTCAATAACCATCAAACGGGTAAAATGGTTGTTGGCAATTAAATTTCAACCCAAAAGTTACTTTGAACTCGTATTGCACTGTTTGGACGAGGCAAGTAGGTTTCAAACTTCATCAAAGTTCGAATCCACATCATTGGATTTGAAGGTTAAATAAAGGCGCACAAGGTTTGTTACAAATTGATGGGCCAAAATCTGAAGATTTTTGCGGGCCTAACGAGTTTTTGAACTTCCCTGGAGTTTGATCTCACGCACGTGGACTCAAAGACGGACTTCATAAATTGATAGGCCATTAAGGTTTCGAACCCTTCAAAAGTTCGAAACCATTCGGATTACTTCAGTGTTCGAAGCCCAAACCCAAAAGAATGATATTGGTCACGTGGTTAAATTATCTTCTCGGGGAGATAAGCCAAATGGAGAAGGATTTATTAGGAGAAACAATTTGATAAGCCTTAAAAAATTCCTGGAGGAAGCCTCTATAAAAAGAAAAGGCAAATCCTTCTAAAGAAGGGATCAAGTTTCAAAAAAGTCAGAGAGAGAGAGAGAGAGAGAGACGAAAAACAGAGAGAAAACAGAAGCCCTACAAAAACCTTCAAGCGCTATGACTGGGATGTCGCGACAAGGAAGTCCATATGGGAAGAGTGGCTGGTATGGTTTTTAGCCGTTTGTGTCAGTCATTATTTGTTTAATTAGAACGTAATTTTAAATTAATCGTATTGATTGTGTAATTGGATGCCTTGTAGGAGGGGTTCGAGTTTGAGTCGCCTGAGCAGTAGGCATTGGGGCGGCATGCCTTTTTGCCTACATTGGCAAAAATTACCTGCGATGGCTGCACGATGCACAGGAGCGGGCGAGGAAGATGACGCCCGAGGGTGCCCCGATGGAGGAGTGGAAGAAATTTCCCCCTCATTGGATATCTTCAGCTGTATGGGGAGAGATAGTTGATAAGTGGAGGACTGATACATCCTGGGAGGCTAAGAGTAAAAGTGGGAGTGAGAACAGACAAGACAAAGATCCCACGCACACGGGGGGTCGGTGGCCCACGACGTCCTCCGACACAAGAATGCTATTAATAAGCACCTGAACCTGGTGCCAGATGAGGTATGGGCTCTGACGTACACTTAGATGAACGGGAGGAAGAAGGATAAGGACGATCAACACTAGGTGGGGGACTATGTTTCAGATATTTCTCGGCAGATCGATGTAAGTTACAAATTAATTTGTTTAGTTTGTTAAATTTTTGCCTTTGTATTCGATGTTTGTCGCCTTAATGTTTTGAATGTCAAATCATTGTTTTGCAGGCCTCGTACGAACATATCAGGGGGTTTGGGCAGCAGTCCAGATAGACATCAGCATCCACGAGTACGGGCACAAGTACTAGGGGATTGTAGCGATAGTTGGATACACCGGGGGTCGTCAATAGGCCTAAAGGCCGCGTACACGGCCACCCCGATACAACTGCACGTGTCTTGATAAGAGCGTGCCCACCCCCTACTGCCCCTCCACAGAACCAGACACCAACCGTGGGGTGACTATCGTTGCAAGAGGACGAGATCTGTTGCATTGCTACGGAGGTGTTTAGGATGATCGCGGCGAATAATTAGGTACAACCACTATATACGTTGAGTAAACACTTTACACGATTGCTATCGAGATTAATGCGTTCGTGCCTTTACATGCAGGGCACTACTGCTAGACATGCCGAGCCGCATCTGCCTCACAATGCCCCCGTTGACGAGGATGATCAGGACGATCTAGATCCGGGACTTGTCGACCCTGATCAGCCTTGCTGCCTCCTAGCTGTTGGTACCCTCCTTTTGTCCATCCCCCCCCCCCCCCCCGGACTGGTACTCCCCTCCCCTCCCCTACTCATTTGTCCCCCGCTCCCGTACCCTCCTAAACTTTGTAAACATTTTATTTTTCGATTGGTATAGAGTTCATTCTTTATACATATGTGTTGTGTCTGTTTAAGGGTTAAATAATTGTTGATGGATCAGCAATTATTTTACCTTAATGTGCATTGAGAAATATTTGTTGGATTGAGAATGTTTGTTGAGAATTTCTAATTACATGTTTGAGTATTAAAATTTTTGTTTTTAAAAATTAGTTTGACTTTTAGCGACGGATTTTCTTTCGTCGCTAAAAAGTTTCACTAGAATAAATGATTCTTTAGCAACGAAAATTCGATCGCTGAAATTTTAAGTGACAGACTTTTAGCAAAGGAAAACCCGTCGCTAAATCAAAAAAACACTACAAGAAACAGGGGCTTTAGCGACCGCCAAGATATGCAGTCACTAAACATTAGTTTAGCGACCGCTTTAGCGACTGCTGTTATGTGCGGTCGCTAAAGATCCACATATTCTAAAAAGTCAACAAAAACACATTTTAGCGACCAAAGTTTACAACTGCCTTAGCAGTCGCTAAATTAGCGACCGGGTTTGCGACCGCTATTAGCCGTCGCTAATTGTTTAGTCAAAATAACACCCTCACCATTTTGACTTACCCTAATTTTGCCTCTATCTCACTTCTTCCCCAAACTGCCCCTATCTCCCCCCTTTCTAGCGACAAAGCAGAAAGGAGAATAGGAGAGCTGACCATAGCGCCCACCACCGGCACAGAATTGATCGCCGCTGCTGACCAGTAAGCATCTTCCCCGTTCTTTTCTCCTTCCATCTCTGTCCCTCTTTCACTTTTTTGGTCTCCATTTCCTTATTTTTTTTCTCCATTTCGTGCTTCGATACCTAGATCGCAACGCCTACGCCAAAACCCTCAAGCGCTTTCGCTCAGAAGCTCAAATCCAGGTCTCTCTTCCTCTGATTATATTATGATAATGTGGGCTGAATTTTCTAGTGCTAAATTCTTATGCAACTCAAGTTGCAATGTTGTTGACAGCTGTAAGGATTTAATTGGTTCAGTCGTTAGTTAATGTCCTCTTTCTCCTCTAAGCTGGTTAATAGTAGTTCTGCAAAGGATTAACGAAACCCTCGAAATTAAAGTTAACGGTTGGTCTATCTGTTTCTGGGTTTTTGTTTTTTGTTTTTTGCATGTATATGTTGTTGGCTTTTGATTGAGATGATTAGAATAGATGTGATTGATGAGTTTGCAATATTTACGTACGGTTACATGTATAGATCCTTCTGTAAATCATAAGCCCATTTCTCCTTGTTATTTCGGCAGGTTAGTTATTGTCCTCTTTCTCCAAATTAAAGTCTCTTTTTGTAATGTGGGCTTGATATTGTCGTGTCTAGATTTTTATGCAACGTAATTGCAATGCTTGACTGTTGTATGAATTTAATAGATTCAGTTATCAATTGGTATAATAATTTGCAAATGGTTAATCGTAGTTCAGGTATCCTCTTTATCATGTAACTCGGTTAATACTTGTTCTTCAAAGTGACAATCTTAGTTCAGGTAATCTATCAATCTGTTTATATTGTAAATATGGGCTGAATTTTGTAAGCAATTGGATAGATCCAGTTGCTAGTTGAAGTCAAATAGATATCGTTTGGCAAGTGAACCTAGGGCGAAAACAATGAGTAAGTTAACGTTTTCATGTACTAAATTTATGCTGGAAATTTGCAATAAAAGGAAACAGGTGTAAGTATAAACAGAAGACGCAAAGAAGAAGCGTTGACGATGTTCGCAATGAGTATATAATCACATGTATGTGACGGGTTGACATTTCTGAAACTGAAATTTCAACTATCCCAGACCATGGCGATAAGATAAGAGGCATGCCAACTTGGTTAGAACACCCAGTTCTAAGGCATCTGCTGAAGGTTCTAGCACTCATGATCCAAGTCATTCCATGTATATATCAATATTCCATCAGCCATAACTACAAGAAAAATGTTGCTTCGTTTCCATGAAGTTAGCCATTTGATTGTTGGTCCCAATAGGTAGAGAAGTCCGCTTCAGGCACAAACTCGTTAGAGGACCGGGGTTCTTATTTTAAGGCCAAAAACATTAGTTATTACACGAACTGAAGGAGAAGTGGCTCAATGCCTTCGCACCTGGTTAGTTTGCCTCTTATGTCTTGCAAAGAAAGCCATAATCTTCCAAGGCCTACTCCAAAATTAAACTAAGTCACTCCTTCTTGGTTCATAAGTCATATGAAGAGTACAAATTTGGAGTGAAATGGTTCAGTTCTGGAGTGAATTCCTTGCAAAGAACCATAAAGTTGTTGTTCAAGAATTTCAAGAATACTAAGATAGGATAAGAATCTTAATTGAATAGCAAGCAACTCAACTTTATTCAACCAAAAACAAAATAAATTGTTCAACCTGCACGACTCGCCTCTCGCGCAAGTCAAATGAAAGAGCTTTACACAGCTTCTGAAATCGAACTTCATATACTTAGTAATATACAAAACTTTTACTATTGTTTTCATGCGCTAATATAATAATTATTCATGTTCTACTTATTCCAAGACCAGTAAAATCCTGCTGAAACAGGGTCCTGCAAAACTGTAGAGTCATGCACAAAAGCTGATTAGATCCAAGACTGGATGTGGTAGTTACATTTGAAAGAGTTTAGTCCAGTGAGATGAGCAAAAATGTCTGAAGAGTCAACCATGTCTTCCTCTTCTTTCACCACAACCCGCAAGTAGAAAGAATGAAATGCATAGATCATACACATACGAATCAACCTTAGTTAATTAGAATTTTCACTTCACATTAGATGATCTCATATGTACTGTTCGTAGTTCGTGGTTATGAACCGTAGGGTTTAGCGAGTAGCCTGTTTGGGTCCAGTTCTCCAATCTTGAGTAAGCTCGATCCTTGTAGCTCTCACCATACGACAACAACCATGATGCCCTTTATATATAATCAAAATAATGAGCCTCTTTGTTTGCTTTATTTAATTGCTACATCCAAGTAAAAACTTAATTTCTTTTTAATTGATGATTTTAGGTTATTAATTGATGATTTTACTTTTTTAATTGTGCATTATGAGCATTTTTTCCCATTTGGGCATTGATTATTTGATTCATAATTTGAGGTTGTTAATTGTGCATTTGAGAATTGTTTTTTATTAATTGATGATTTTAGGTTTTTTAATTGTGCATTGAGAATTTGAGAATTGAGATTGTTGATGGAGGATGTGACCCAATTGGATTGAAATATTGAATACGTGCATTTTGAACAGCTTTTTTCCCCATTTTAGTATTGATTATTTAATTTTTAATTTTACGTTGTTAATTATGCATTGAGCATTTGAGAATTGAGATTGTTGACGGAGGATGGGGCCCAATTGGATTGAGATATCAGATATGTAATTTAGTTGAATAGTGGGTTAAAATTAGGTTAATTAGGTTAACGTTGTAATGAAACATGACATGATGGGTTGAAATTAGATTATTTAGGTTCATCTTCCATAGGTTAATTAGGTTAATAAGGTTCATCTTCCATGGGGTGAAATTGTGATTCCGTCACTGATTAGCCCTAATCAACACTGATTTATCTTGATTAGTGCTAATCAGTGATTAGTGCTAATCAACACTGATTTGCACTGATCAACACTGATTAGGCTAATCGGCCCTTATTATCCCTTATTAACCCTGGTTAATACTGAGTAGCCCTGATTAGCTCCCATGAAGCACGGACACTTTATATGAGTCGAGGTATGGTGTCGGACACCTACCGACACCCTGACACCTCACAGGCACCTCCGGACACGTGTCCGACACCTCCGAACACGTATCCGACAATGATTAGTGCTAAACAGCCGTAATTATCCATGATTAACAATAATTAGCATTTATTAGCACTAATCAGCCCTACTTAACACTAATTAACACTGATGGACACTAAAAAGCCCTAATTAGGCAACATTAGCACTACTCAGCCCTAATTTGCACTAATCAGCACTGATTATCCCTAATTAACAGTGATTGACACCGATTCGCCCTAATTAGCACCTACGCAACACCGACACTTTATATGAGTCTAGGTATGGTGTCCGACACCCCGACTCCTCACCAGTACCTTCGGACACGTGTCCGACACCTCTCTGCGATGTCTCGATCGATGTCGGTGTTGGAAACAGTGTCCGTGTCTGTGCTACCTAGATTAGCACTAATCAACACTGATTATGCTAATCTGCCCTAATTAGGGCTAATTGACAATAATTACGATAATCAGCCCTACTTAACACTGAGTACCCCTAATTAGCACTAGTCAACACTAATTAGGCTAATCAGCCATAATTATCTCTAATTGACCCAGATTAAAAATGATTAGCAATTATTAGCAATAATCAATCCTAATTAGCCCTAACTAACATTGACAGACACTAAATAGCCCTAATTAGGACTAATTTGCACTGATTAGCCCTAAATAACACTAATGGACACTAAATAATCCTAATTAGCACTAATCAGCCCTACTTAACACTGATTAACACTGATGGACACTAGAAAGCCCTAATTAGACATCATTAGCACTACTCAGCCCTAATATGCACTAATCAGCGCTGATTATCCCTAATTAACAGTGATTGACACTGATTAGCCCTAATTAGCACCTACGTAGCACCGACACTTTATATGAGTCTAGGTATGATGTTCGACAACTACTGACACCCCGACACCTCACCAGCACCTAGTCAACACTAATTAGGCTAATCAGCCATAATTATCTCTAAGTGACCCTGATTAAAAATGATTAGCAATTATTAGCAATAATCAGCGCTAATTAGTCCTAACTAACACTGACGGACACTAAATAGCCCTACTTAGCAGTAATCAGCTCTAATTAACACTAATAGCCCTAATTAGGACTAATTTGCACTGATTAGCCCTAAATAACACTAATGGACATTAAATAACCCTACTTAGCACTAATCAACCCTACTTAACACTAATCAATAGTGTCCGTGTCCGTGCTACCTAGATTAGCACTAATCAACACTACTTAGTTCTAATATGCCCTAATTAGCCCTAATTAACACTAAATAGCCCTAATGAGCACTAATTAGCCGTAATTATCCCTAATTAATCCTGATTACCCCTGATTAGGGCTAATTAACACTGATTAGCACCGATAGTTTATGTGAGTCGAGGTATGGTGTCCGACACTCCAACACCTCATAGGCACCTCCGGACACGTGTCTGACACGGAGCTTTGTTAACCCTAATTAGCACTAATCATCCCTAATTATCCCTACTTAACCCTGATTAATACTCGCTTGTAAGTGACTACTCAATATTTTTTTTTTCAAATTGAATGTTAATTTTGAACTCGACTTGTATAGGTTTAACAGGCAGTGAGATATATATCATGCCAGTGGATAGAAGTTGGATGCGAAGGAGGATTGCTCCAAGAGGGATTGGGGTATCAGAAGAGTTTAGACAGGGAGTGAACGGGTTTATTCTATTTGCTTTGAATCAACGGGAGTTTGTGGATAACGGCACGATTAAATGCCCGTGCAATGATTGCCAGCTGTTAAGTTGGGAAACCCCCGACAATATAACTTTTGATCTGTTCCGTATAGGTTTTATGAGTAACTATACGAATTGGACTCAGCACGGGGAACCAATTCTGAAGGTGCCCACTGAGGTCACCGCTGAGTTCAGACAGTACAATCCTAGAGATCTGGGATTTTCCCAGTATCAACATATGGTAATGGAAGCTGGGCCTAGTGGGATTAATTGGGATAACTATTTTAACGATGGTAACCCTAATGTGGAAGAAGAGCCAAACCCAAGCGCACAGAAATTTTATAAATTGTTACAAGACTCTGAGGAGCCAATATGGAATGGAAGTACAAAGCACACCAAGTTCTCTGCTGTGACAAGGATGATACACTTAAAGTCTGAGCATGGTCTAAATGATAGGGGTTTTGATGCTTTTTTGAAGCTTAATAAAGAAATGTTGCCAGAGGATGAGAAGTTGCCTGACATGTACTATAGTGCTAAGAAAATGATGATGAAACTTGGTTTGGGGTACCAGAAAATAGATGCTTGCAATAATGATTGTGTCTTATTTTGGAAGGAGAATAAAGACTTAAGCGAGTGTTCGGTTTGTGGCCACGCCAGGTATAAACCGACCAGTGGGAATAAAAGAAAGATAGCATGGAAGATATTGTGGTACTTCCCTCTGACACCAAGGCTTCAAAGGTTGTACTACTCTTCTAAAATGGCAGAGCACATGAGATGGCATAGCCACGTCCGCAGCAAAGTTCCTGATTTATTAAGACACCCTGCCGATGGAGAGGCATGGAACAAATTTGATTATCGACACCCATCTTTTGCTGCATAAGTTTGAAATGTGTGACTTGGGCTCGCTACCGATGGGTATAATCCTTTTGGGCACTCTAGCACACCCTACTCTACGTGGCCTGTGATCATTGTCCCGTATAACCTTCCTCCGGACATGTGTATGAAGAAACAATTCATGTTTTTGTCATTACTCATTCCTGGACCTACGAGCCCGAGTAGAAATATAGACGTGTACTTGCGACCGTTGATCGATGAGTTAAAAAATATGTGGGAAGTTGGAGCTCCAGCGTTTGAAGCATCTCTTAAACATAACTTCAACTTGAGGGCAGCAGTCATGTGGACTATCAATGACTTCCCTGCATACGGTATGTTGTGTGGGTGGAGTACACACGGTAGGTTGGCATGTCCTTATTGTATGGAAGTGAGTAAGGCTTCACCTTAAAGCACCGGGGGGGGGAAGGCTTCTTTTTGGGGGTTTCACAGACAATTCTTACCGCCTAATCATCCATTTCGAAGGCAAAAAGATAAGTTTGATAAAACTATGGAGCGTCGCCGTGAAACACGTGACAAATTGTTTGGCGAGGAAGTGTATATGTGCGTAAAAGACCTTGACATGGATGCAATACCAATTGTCATGTATTCATGGAAAAATTTATACCAATTGTCTTTCGTGACCTCTTGCCGAAACCAGTAAATGAAGCATTGACTGAACTTAGTCATTTCTTCAGGGATTTGTGCTCAAAGATGCTCTGAGAGAGTGATGTTAAGATTTTTGAGAAAAATATTATTGAGACAATGTGCAAGTTAGAGAAAATCTTTCCCCCGTCCTTCTTTGACTCGATGGAGCATTTGACCATTCACTTAAGATATAAGGCTAGAGTGGGCGGACCTGTGCAGTATCGATGGATGTATCCATTTGAGAGGTGATGTCGCCCATCCATTTTTAATTGTATTTCATACTTGCACACATGCGTTGATTACTAAAATCAATCCTTATTTCTTACATAGGTATATGTTTGACCTTAAGAAAAAAGTGCGAAACAAAGCCCGGGTTGAAGGTTCAATTGCAGAGGCTTACAACCTTGAGGAGCTTACCAACTTCTGTTCCCTGTACTTTGAAACTGATGTTGATACAAAGATGAATCGACTTGGTCGCAATGACAATAGTGTCGACACAAAATTCGATGAGCATCTTTCCATATTCAAGCATCTTGGTCATGCACTTGGAGCAAGTAGCGGTCGATATCTATCCGAGGAGGAGTATATTGCCGGAACATTGTACGCTCTCATGAATTGCACTGAAGTTGCACCATTCATAGTGTAAGTAGTTGCGTACATACCATCATTCTCATAGTATTTACTAACATAATATAACGACGATGCCATATAACATGCAGTGAATACGACGAGGAAGTGTTATTAGCAAACCCTGGAATATCAGATGGACAACTTGAAAAAATACGAACCAACGCATTCCCTGAGTGGTTCCGACAGCGCGTAAGTTCTAAAACCTACAGTTCATTTCTAATATAGACCGCATGTAATAAGCTAATACTCTGTGCAAATTTTTTGTTGTTGTAGACTGTCCATGATGGAGTTTATGTCCGTCTCAAGTTGCTTGCTGCTGGCCCAAGTAGACTAGTATCGTGTCATAAAGGAACATTGTCAACGGGTTTAGGTTTAACACGATGGAAGTTGACCTTACTAAACGAACCCAAAACAGTGGAGTTTTGATCAAAGGTGACTGTTATAATGATAGCGAACGTGATTTTTATGGGCAGTTGGAGGAGGTTGTTGAACTAGACTATTATGGCAGCAGTAATCGACCGGTAATGTTCAGGTGCAAATGGTTTGACATTACAGCTGGTATTCGAGTTAGTAGACATAGGATTGTAGACGTTAATATGAGGTCAAGGCTCGGATCCTACGAACCATTTGTATTTGCAGCTCAGGCAACGCAGGTCTTCTATGCAAAGGGTGTGACAAGGAACGACCCAAATTGGCATACTGTTATCAAGACCAAAAGAGGCTTTGTTGATGATGATGTGTTCATTGAGATGTACCAAGAGGATGATGCTCCCACAGTGATACCGCTTCAGAAGAATAATGATGTTGTTGATGAGCCTCTTTGCGATTTAGGCCATGCTGGAGAAAAGGTCAATGTCGAAGCCCTCCGTAATGATGATGGTGATGACGATGACGACGATACTGAGGAAGACGTTGATGACAAAGAAGAAGATGATGAAGATGAAGGGGACGAAGATGACGATGAGGAGGAAGACGTTCCGTTGTCTATTAGTGATAGTGATTGACTGTGTAGAGTAAAAATATATGAGGTCAATGTACTTTTAGACATCCCTGTTTATTATTTAAATTGAATTAGTCATTAATTGATGGTGGTTGACTATTTAATTTGGGTTGTCTTTTATAGTCGGCAGTGCCACATTGTTAGCATACTAAGTTTTGCACTTAAGTTGTTTATTATTCGGCCGAACGACATTGATGATACGCTGAGATCCAGTGCACCCCGAGGTCGTGGAGGTGGCCGTCGCGGAGCTGCTTCGGCACAGTCAGCCCCCCTCCCTAGGATTGGTGATGCGACTACTATTGAGCAGCCGTCATCGTCATCAGTTGCTTCAGACCATGGTGAGACGACATTAGTTTTGTGTCAAATTGAAAGCAATTACTTGCAATATATATAAATTTAAATATAATGATTTCCTTTTTCATCATCTGCAGTGTCTAGTTCATCTGTACCGCGAGGTATCACCCACGGAATACCTCTTCCAGCCACCCCAGAGCAGAGGATTACTGCTCATGTCCGAAAAAATTAGTATGTTTTTAATTTTCAAAGCTCAATTCTATTGTAATATGCACTTATATTAGGATTGATGTATCTCTCTGTGATTTCTTATAATTAGTTTTGTTGAGGATTGTGTTAGGACCAAGATCGGTCCTATTATCAAGGCTCACCTCCCACAACCTTATGCGACGTGGGGGTCGTGGACGGAATCAGACAAAGAGCTTGTTTGGGGGAAGTTTTTGGTAAGGAGCGCAATATTTTTTATGTGCTTTACTTTTGCGGTTTTCGAAGTACATTATCACTGAATTTTTCTTGCTAAGTATGACCAGGGACCACAATCCTGAGTACTTCTCCATAACCATGTGGGGGCAGCTGGTGTCGCATTGGAGTACTCCAGACTGGGCGAAGCTGAGTGAGCGAGGCACGAATATGACTCACAGCGAGAAGAAGATGAAGCACAGTGCTGGTTCCCGTCCATTTGTCGTGCATGAGCTGAGGTTGATAAAGGAGGACCCTGACATGAGGCCCCCTATGAGGCTCTTCCATTTTGAGCGCACACACCAGAATAGTGATGGGAAATGGGTGTCTGAGAGCGCCGAACAGTTTGCGGTGAGCACGTAACTCATGTATTACTTTTGTATTCCTATTGCATTTTTTGCGATTGTGGCCAATAGAATTTCTCTAACATTTTTGTTTTTTTCGTATACAGAGTTTATTTAAAGAGAGAGTTCAGGCCAACTCCCAGCCAGACGCTAGCCAGACAGTGGACGAGTTCTCGTTGTGGTCAAACGCTACTGGGGTCCTAGGAAGGACCGTATACTCGGCTACCCTCGTCAGTCCGCACGAGCGTTGCTAGCCGACAGACCTCAATCGTCAGGCGAGACCAGTTGTACCGGTCCTTGAGCAGACGCGACGGCTGCGACGTTGGAAGAGCGCTTCAACACAATGTTTGATGCGCGCATGCGGATGATGCTCAGTGACGGTTATATAATTATAAAGGACCCTAAACTACATGTAATACAAATTTTCTCAATTACTTATGTATTTTGTGCTCTATATGTGATCTTGATTTGATATATGATGTTGAATCATTTGTATGGCTTCGTGCAGGGCGATACCGATGATCCTAGTGCCGGTGACCCCCGGGGCGATGAAGATGTTGTTGGATCGAACGTGCCTTCTTCATCGAGGAATGAAGAAGATGATGACGGGGCTGGTTGTTCTGCCGACGAGTGATTTAGATAGGGGTTTGGTTTGATTTATGCAATGAATGTTATTTTCTTGTTTTGAATTGATCATCGGTACTTAACTGTATGAATTCTATTATTTTAATGCATATGTTAACATTTATCTATACTTTGATGAATGCGAGCAGCTGTTTGAATGAATGCGAGACATGTGGTTAAAATGGTTTTGAATGAATGCCTCTAAGCTTTCAACGCATTCATTCAAAATCGTTTCAACCGAGGTTAAATCGGTTTTTGGATCGATTGGATTGGATGTGAATTGCTTATGAATTGATATTAGTTCTGCGACAGGTTTTGGACAGGTTATTTGACCTGCAATTTTTTTTTTGCAAAGTCAGGTTTTGCGACCGCGATGTACGGTCACTAAATAAAATAAAGCGGTAGCTAATTTTAATAGTTAAAAAATTTAAAAAAATAATATTTAGCGGTCGCAAAATTAAATAAGTGCGGTCGCTAAATATTTTAAATATATTTCTAAAAACAAATTTAAAAAAATAATATTTTAAAATATTTAGCAACCGCAACTGTCGGTTGCTAATTCGGTCGCCAATATATAATATAATATAATAAAAAATATTAAAAAAAGAAAATTTTTAAATTAAAAAATATTTAGCGACCGCCTTATGCAGTCGCTAAATGTAGTTAACGCGGTCGCTAAATTTAGCCACCGAATTTTAAAAGTGGTCGCTAAAATTTAGCGACCTTTTTAGCGACCGCGTTAACACCTTTAGCGACCGCGTATGGCGATCGTTAAAGGCACTGTTTCTTGTAGTGAAAATTTAGCGACGGATATCTGTCGTGAAAACTTTTGACGACGCATTATTCCGTCGTTAAATATTTTACGCAATAAATTATTTTCAAAAAAAGAAAATAAATTAAAATATGGAAAATACAAGTAGCGACGGATATGAATATCTGTCGCTAATTGTATTTGTACGTCCGTCATTCAAGGTCAACTTTAGGCGACGGATTTCAAAATTCCATCGCAAAACTTTTAAAGACAGGGTTGTAGGCAATGGACTTTTAACGACGGTGTGTCCGTCGCTAAAAGTATTTGGCGACGGATATAGGGATTTTAGCGAAGGAATTTTCCGTCACTAAAAGTTTTTTTTCTTGTAGTAAAAACTTTCAAAGATGGTTCGCCACAAAAACCATTTGAGGACAGAGTTTTCGTTAAACTTCTCCTCCCACTGTTTCAGAGCTTATTTGAGGCAATACAAGGATGTCACAAGCTTATATACTTTATGTTCCTCTCGTAGAACTTTGAAACTTTTTGGTTGATCTATATTTTTTTCCTCATTCAAGAATGCAGCTTTAATATCCACTTGATGAACAAAGAAACTGTGTATAGATGAAAGTGCGATTAGAACACCAATAGTCGCGACCTTGGTCATTAGTGAGTAAGTGTCAAAATAATCTACCCCTTTCTTCTTAGTATAACACTTGGCTGGCATCCTAGCTTTAAATTTATCTATTTAGCCACCAAGAATGAGTTTTTTCTTTAAAAAAAAAACCCATCTACAACCTTTAAGTTTGCAACCTCTAGGCAAATCTACCAACTCCCACATGTGGTTTGATAGGATAGATCCTAACTCGCTATTAATATCATATTTCCTAAAGGTAAAGTCTTTCGACTTTTTGGCCTCACCGGAAGCCTTAAGATCATCCTTTGTAATGAAGGCAGCAACAAAATTGGCACCAATGGTAGTTTTTGTCCTTGCTATCTTGCTGAGCCTCAGTTCTAATTCAACTTCACTAGGAGCTAGGCCAATGGATTAATAGAACTACAAGTTTCTTTATTCTTTAGCGATACATATTTTCAAAGAACTCAACATCTTTGGTTTCCATGATGGTGTTTGCCTCATAGTTATTCATTTCATTCTTCAGCACTAGGAAACTTAGGAAGCGTTTTTATATGCATATTCTATGAACACATAATCCATATTTTAGGTCCAACCTTGTTCCTCCTGAACTCGGGGATGGCCACCTTGTCTAGACACCTCTGCACTTTCAAATATCCTAGGTTTGGTGAATTTTGTTTTCCATAGCTCGTAAGGAATTTTTTTCAAGCCTTTTTCAAAGTACGACCTTCCCCCACATGTTCGTGGGTAAGTCACTACTAATGATCATTGCATTCATCACGTGAAGGGTTCTATTTTTCCTTTCATCTACTCCTTAGACTAAGGTGAATAGTATGGCGAGCAAGATTTGGTTTGGTTCACTTTTGGGAGCTAACTGCAAGCCAAACAGATGAACCTTGGTTCACAATTATTGAACCGAATGGAAGCAAGACACCACCGTTTGGACGCTTCGGTTTTAACAGTTCAAACGGTTCAAAATTAAATGGTTCAAATCAGTTTGAGTGTTTTTTCAACATTATTTTGTTTCTTGTTTTTGGGTTGTCTATTAAACTTTTTAAACCTCTGAATTGTACTTTTCATAGCCAGTTAATACCGATAGAAATGACATTAATGGAGGAGTGAGATTATTAGTAAATTATAAAAATATCAATCATCCAATTTTGCACCTCCATTAACAAACAAAAGTTACATTACATCATAAAGGTTTAAAGCATAACAAAGCATCAAGAAAACAAACTAAAAAAGGCATCAGGAAGTCTAGTAACCAAGAGCTTGAATTTCAAGACTTTATGTCAAGATCTCATTTTCCATCATTCAATTAATCTGCAAAGCAAGTGGAAAAACACTAAGTTGAATGAACAAGTTGATTTAGAAAGATCCAAAGAAGGAAAACCAACAAGCTGTTCTAACACATGTTGTTCGATCTGAAACAACTTCTCATCACCGTCAAGCTATTTAAAGAGAACTTGAAATGAAAACTAAAACATGCTCTAAAACATCTTCATCAAGCTGTTCTAAAAGATTTTCACAAACTGTTTTAAAAGATCTAAAACATGTTGTTCTAGAACAGTTGTTATAAGCCGACAAGCTGTTCTAAACGAACTAGGAACAACATGCTATTCGAAAACCATAGACAAACTCTGAGGCCAAACTAATTTGCAAACAGCAAGTATCCAACATCAAGCATAAGAAATTTCAAAGAACCAAAACTCCCTAATAACCCCATTTCTACTTGATAAATCAAACTTTATATACAAGTCGACGGGGAAGGCGGGAAGAAATTCAAGAACTTACCACAATCAATAATAGTTGATGCCCTCGAGTTAGACCCTTGTGCATTTTCTGAAAAGTAAAAGGAGAGAATATATCAAATGCTTTTATAATACATTTTAACTCATCTGTATATGGAAAAGCAAAACGCACTAAGAAATTACTTGAAAAGTACTCTTCAAGTTTTTTAACCTCATCCATGGCTTCTCGAAAATCAATTGTCTTTGATGCATTTTGTAGCCAATTCCGAGTGCAAATAAAAGCTTCTACCCTTCGCGGAGCCAGAGAAGAAGGTATCAAGCACACAACCTCCCGTGCTAAATGCCGACTCAGATGCAACTGTAAAAATTGAGACGGCTAAAACATGTCGCGCCACTTGGGAGAGGACACGATACTTCTGAGCATTAAGGTTCCATCATCCTTATATATTTAAGTCTACGTTTGTCACAGGATCCTCACAAATCTTAACAAGGCATCTATCTACTTTTGACTTGCTCTCTATGCTATCTTCCTCCTCTAAAAGCCTCTTGTATTGAGCAGCCAAAGACTCCTCTTCAAGTTCAATCGCATTATCTTTGGAAGCTTGACATACTAGTTTTTGTGTTTCAACATCGCTTTCTCATAATGCTCTAACAACTTAACAATACTTTCCTTCACCTTTTTCATGACATGTTTAACCGTCACAGAATCGCACCCTTGACCTTAAACAAACTTAAAACATTTTAATTTGTAACAGAGGTCTAAAACAACTGCGGTGTACAAATACAAAATCAGATTGTGAAGAGTTCCCCAATGCTTTTCAAAATTCTTCAACATATTCTTTGTGTATAGAACACAAAAGATTATCCGAACTATTAGACACGTAACCAACTTTTGTTGTAGCCTCATCTCTTCGTGGAAAGGAGCATTTGACATCACATGTAAAGAAACTGGAAAACGCAAGGTTGCATCTTAGAAAAGTTTCAAAACTTGGATAGATGTCCTAGGATTTTTCCAATCATTCACCGAAGGAGGCCCAATCCTTAGCCTCCTCCTCTCACTAACATTCTCATCATCATCGTCACTGCCAAGAAAAAGCCTTTTGAAATCCAAGTTACCCTCCTCTCTGTTTCAAAACTTTTTGGCTTTTTCTGACATTAAACAAGTAGAATGCCATTGGGTGAGGGCATCTAAGCATAGAAGACTTTTGTTATCAATCATCCCTTTTCTGCACATATTTCAAAAGTTTCAAGCCTAGCTGAAGACCTGATATATCTTACTGCATTTTAAATACTACCAATCCAATCATGAAGATCTTTCAAGTCTTCTCCCAGAACAAGATTATTAATATGAGCACCACATCTCTTGTGAAGGTTGTCATTTTTAGGGGAATGCTTCTCCACTCTTTGGCCTTTCTTAAAAATATAAATGAGGCTCTAAAACTTCAATTTGGGTAAGCCTTTAATCTGTCTTTAAAGAGTAGCATCCTGATCAAATTCATATGCACATAACCTATTCTATGATGCCAAAGCTAAGTTTCATCAAAGTGAGCCAAAAGACATGTTTCATCAGAAGGATTAACACCATTAAAAGAGAGAGTGTAAATATTACCATCTTGATTACTAACCAAAGTACATCCAAGACTGAGGATAAGGTAGTGATCTCCTTCAAAACTGACTTTGAGTTGACTGTCGATTGGTTGACTAATGCTATTCAAGTTAAAGTTTAGATAATCAACTAAGCGTACATTACTGATTGAAAGAGAGTCATTGTCAATTTTACCTTTACAGATGATTTTACCATTCGAATTACCTCCAAAGATTACCAATCGATCATCCACATTGGAGCGAGGTCAGAGAACAGCAAGCGTGCACCTGTCATGTTCCTTAAGCACCCATTGTCTAAAATCCAGTTGTTTGGATTGACTTTTGTCTTCAAGCATACCAACAACACAATCTTTTGATTTGTAGCTTTCGTTACCTATATTTTCTTAAGTCCTAGGTGATTAGACACAAAAGACTTTGGAATCAAACTTGCTTAGTTTACCTTCGGAATCAGTGAAAGCAGATTAATGGTTTACTATCATTTTTGTCGAGGCAATTTTCTCTAAGTGCCCCTTCATCCATAAGAAATTTTTGGAGGCAACAACCCGGGTGGTCCCTGTACTATCCGCGTTTTGCCACATTAGTCCTTAAACAAAAATTTTATCCATTTTAGCCCTTAAACATTGCGCCGTTTGCCATATTGATCATTTTCTCAATTTCCGTCCAAAAAAGTCCGTTTGTGGACCCCACACGAGGGGCACAAAAGACCATTCCCCTCCCCCCTACCCGTATGTTTCCTTTCCCTCCAAAAACACAAGGCCGTTGGTTGCTTTGATGATCAGTGGGTCGGTGAGAGGCAAGAAGGACACCTTGACAACGCTATACAAGCTTTGTTCGACGAGAGTGAACAAGGAGAGGGCGGTGACTGTCGGTGCGGTGAGGCTGCTGGTGGCGGAGCGGGGGTGGCAAAGCGGGGGGACCGGGCTGGCAGAGAAGGCGATGGTGGTGCTGAGCAGCCTGGCGGGGATCAAGGAAGGGAAGGAGGCGATTGTGGAAGAAGGCGGGATGGCTGCGTTCGTGGAGGCGATCGAGGACGGGACGACCAAGGGGAAGAAGTTTGTGGTGCTGACACTGTTATAGCTGTGTGCTGACAGTGTGAGAAATAGAGGGCTGACAGTGTGAGAAATAGAGGCAAGAAGCACGCACAGGGAAAACCTCCACACATTGATCTAAATGTTGTTTCTGCGCACTTTCTAAATCAGTTTTTGATCATCATTATCTTTTTCACTAGTTTCCGACTTAAATTGTCATTTTTATTTGCCAATTTTCAATAGAATCAAGGAGAGGGCTTCCTTTTTCAAAGCTTTATTTTTGGAAATCAATTTTTCAGGTTTGTAACTCAATTCATAGAGAGTTGCTTTTAGTTGATCTTGATCAAAATCTCAAATCTAAGGGACAGGTTTTGAATGCAGCTCGTTAGAGTCATCATCCCTACCATAAAAATCACAATTTTGCTACTTCATCATCTCCATCAATCTCTTTGTTGCTTTCTTCCGAATCATTCCTTGTTAAGAAAGCCTTTCGATACTTAAATTTATTCTCCATGTTTTTCCAGCTGCTTGATGTCTTGTTCTTGAATTGCGGGCAATAAACGATGTATCTTGTCTTTTTGCACTCATAGCAGACGTCGCAGTTTTCTCTTGATTTTCTTTAATTATTTCATTGTGATGATGGATTAGTTGTATTGCTTTTGAACCTCCCATGTCTTTGGTTAGGAAGGAATTTCTTGAACTTGTGGATGGTAAGATCAACATCGCCATCTGAGTTTGCACTCAAATTATCTTCCGTTTCTCTAGAGGCTTCAACATTCAAGGCTAGACTCTTCTTCTTCACGGTGGTCTACTCGTCATCATGAATGTTCATAGCTATCTCGTGTGTCATTAGAGAGCCTACCAATTCTTCTAGTCGTAACATAGTTCAAATCCTTAACCTCTTGCATAACAGTGACTGTAGCCTCCCATCTTTTAGTAAGAGATATGCAAATCTTTCTCACCATCTCAGTTTGAGGATAGACATTTCCCAACACTTCAACCTGTCTTGATCAGCCTGAATCTTTAGTATATCTCATTTATGGACTCATTCTCCTTCATCTTGAACACTACATCTTGCTAAAACAACATTTTGATCTTAATCCCCTTGACTTGATTTCTTCCTTCATGAGTAACTTCCACCAATATCCACATTCACTTAGTTGTTTCACAATTAGAGACCCGATTGTATTCATTTATATTAAGGCCAAGGCTGGTGATATTTTTGCTTTGTTGTCCTTGGAATAGAGATTTGCCGCTATTGGACTCATCTCCATTATTCCACTAGGGATCTTGCTTCCATTTGGACTATCTTATTGGGATGTATGGACCCTTTTTCATGGTATGCCAAATTTATACTTCTTGCTTCAAGTAGACTTCATCATGTTCACTGCAAAAAAAATGGGTTAGGCGACACTAAAAAAGTGTCGCCAATGATAGTAAAAGTGTCGCAAAGTAATTTCCTGACACTTTATCAACTCTTTCCACAAGCGTCGCAAATTCGTCTGTCAGGAATTTTCCAACACTTCTTAGACACTTCGGCATTAGACTTACGACACTTTTGTCCGACACTTTCAAGTGCCTCTTATGAGGTCAATAGTCAACTCAGATATGCGACACTTCGAAAAAAAATATCGCTAAGTTAATGACACTTTCAGTAAAGTGCCAGTTTTTATTTGGCAACATTATCTTTAAAATGTTGCTAAATTAACGACACTTGCATTAAGTGCCAGTTTTTGTTTTTACAACATTATCTTTGAAATGTCATTTTATGACACTGTTTAAGCCATTGTCACTAGTATTTTGCCTAGCATATTCTAAAATTTGTCCAAAAAATTGGCTTAAGACGTGTAAGTGAAGTATTAAGTAATTCATGCTCCAATCCAACACGAATATTGAACAATCAAGCCGATTTAACAAGCTTATAAACTCATCATTATAGAAACAAGCTAATGTCACTCAACCATACCATATCCAACATTCACATCCTAATTACATAACTATCCAGAACTTCTTAATTTAAAAAACATACAAATCTAATGTCATTGAACAACCAAACCTAAAGATATATATACATTTCATCCAAAACGTCATCATAGTGCATATCGGTTCTTCTAAGTCCAACAAAAGCATTGATGTATGTCTTCCCAACATATAAACCTGAAAATAAAAAAGTCAAGAAAGAAGGTTATAAATTTAACTGGTATAGCACAAATCAAATTAAACCGAAAAACTAGTCAACAAACAAAATGCATCAAGAAAGATAAAGACTCATCTACGTCCCCATTTCATTCTTGCATCTTATTTTGCAAATCTTTAATTGACCTAACCCGGGTAGCTCATATTTCAACAAATTTCGCAGACCAATTCATATCCACAGATGAACTTATTCATAATCCAATGAAGATCCTACTAAAATAATATCCAATCAAGTAGAAGTAGATATAGTTAACATGTTACAGTGCCAAACATGTACCTGATTATGTATGTACTTATTAAGTTCATTAGTCTAAGAACATGTAAAGGGGGGTCGGATTGCTAAGTAATGCAATCACCCACGGAACCTGGCTCAGGTGATGAAGGGGTAAGGTTGAGTTGAGTAGGTCCTAAGTCACCCTGCCTAGCATGCACTTGCAAAGCAGACAAAATAAATGGAGTTGTGAGCTTAAGCTTCTAAGCACAGGATTTTGGTTTCCGCCTTAGATCTCCATGCATTGCCTTGGCTATAGCACAAAACTGTAAAAAATTGGCCTTTTTGGCTACCTACCTAATCCAAATACAACATTATTCAAAAGCATGACATTCATAGCACGGAAGCTTACTAGTGAATTACTTTCCTAAACAACGAGTCCCTATAGAGCAAGATAATGATGCAAGTCAGATGCTATACCTTGTTCATTAGTATTGGATACTGGGATTGAAGAGCAGCCATATGAGAAACACCTCCATATATTTCTCCAGTAGCAATATATATTGGTGTGTTCGACGGGAATCCA